>JADHZB010001652.1:61131-159679 GCA_015657535.1 Nephromyces sp. MM_2019
GGAAAAAGGAGGGAAAAAGGAGGGAAAAAGGAGGGAAAAAGGAGGGAAAAAGGAGGGAAAAAGGAGGGAAAAAGGAGGGAAAAAGGAGGGAAAAAAAAAAAAATTCGCGAAAATTCGCGAAATAACCCATTCGATACTCAAATAAGATCTCCATAGCTTCCACGCCAAAAACATAAATGAAGAAATCTCAAGGCCGGTAGGACCAAGCCTAGGTGGTCAATTTATGAAATACACCTCTAAGGAATTTGGAAAAGGTTGAATCTTAACTAGACATATGTCCTAAATAAAAGACTAAACAAGCATCTTACTTCATAGCCTTGATTTTTCAAGTCTCTAAGCATAATCGCAGAGTTTTCCCCTGTTATTTCGTTGCGAGTAGATCGCAAGTAAACCGGTTTGAAACCTAGCCGATTCCAAAACTTAAACAGTTCAATGGTTAATCCAAAAGATACCCCAATATAATCCAGGGTAACAGGAAGAGCAAAGGATTTTTCACCTTCATCAGACGAGCTACATGGCCATAAAAGGGGCATAATAGGATCTTTCGGAACTATTAGCTCTGTGTACAACTCATCTTTATCGCTTGAAGGCCTTCACAGAAAGATAAACAAGTGAAATTTTGAAACACAAAACATAAAAGCAGAAAATTTACACATACAAAAAATGCTTCCAAGTATTCCAGAATCAGTTTACACACACACGGGGGAGCAAACAAATGAAGCACACTGAGGCACACAAATACGAATATATGCGCGTATACTAAGTATCAATCTGCGAGAATATAAGGCCCAAAATTAGTGGCAGCTATAGCAGTAGAACCGTGAAGATATAAAACGCAGGGACATATATGAGCAAATGATGCTCTCAAAAAAGACATTCACCACACTTTTCTATCTTCATCATGGGCATCGTCGGTATGTATCCTTCAAACTATCAAATAAATTTATTATACCAACTAATTATATTAAAAAAATTCGATTTCGAGACAAGATTCTACACAAAATCTAGCGAATTTACGTGAAACAACTGTCTTTAGCGCGTGTGAAAGCCAGCAATAAATAAGCAAGACTTTTTGCAACTGAGAAACAGCAAATTTCAAAGTTTTGCTTCTCAAAATTTCCAACTTTTTACTCCTTTTCTTAGATTATTAACGTACTTCATCAAGCAGAAAATAATATGAATAATCACCACCAAAAGTGCAACTCAAAAAAAGAGAATTTCTCAGACTTTATAAGCGATTTAATCAGTAAAAAATACCTTATCTGCTTATCATGCTCTTTGTAGGATACGCCTGCCATTTTTAAGACCTTTTGCTTTACTTTCGAGAATTCATTTCCATTGTAAGCTCCAGTTGTCATTACTTCAGGAGATTCAGAAGAGCTAGAAAAATCACTGGAAAACGTGACATCAATATTTCTAGGTCCTTGCTGTCGCTCACAAAAAGCCAGTAGTTTACTCATAGCAGCTTGACCGTATCCCATTCGCTGAAGTGCTGGGTGGGTTGCAATTCTCACAATCCGAAGCTAAGAAAAACACAGAAAAAATAACATCAACTTGATAATCGTTCATCAAAGTGTGTGTAGTAATCTATACCTCCATAAAAAGCAACAATCTCAGCTAGCTCAGGACAGTTATTAGATTTATTATGCTCAAGTAAAGCTATAAAACAATAATACGTTTAGCGACAAAATTGCCTACGATTCTTTGAAATTTTGATATGTAAAGGAAATTATGCAAATCTTCAACCTTGTGTGCGCAGGAATTGCAAGGTTGGAGAAATAATGCAAATCTTCAAGCTTGTGTGCGTAGGAATTGCAACCAACCATGTACACACAGGATGCGAAAGATTGAAGAAATGATGCAAATCTTCAAGCTTGTGTGCGTAGGAATTGCAATCAACCATGTACACACAGGATGCGAAAGATTGAAGAAATAATGCAAATCTTCAAACAAATACACCCAAAATAGGGAAAAAAGGGGTCGGAATAGAACAAGAGCAAACTGTTTCTACTAGAATCCCTACAAAATAATCTTCAATACGAGCTGAAACAAGACAGAATCTCCAGCTATTCTAGTTCATCAATATCATAAAAAACATCAGATTCCAATAAGAACTAAGCACAAGCCCACTTCAAGACTCACCCCAAGAAATGATCCAAAAGCTTCATGATTAAAGTACTGAGTCAGAGTCCAAGGAATAAGGTCACCTGGAGCTTTTAGGGGGTTTCCAGAAGCACCACGAATCGAATTCTCCGAGATATTTCCTTCGATGCAAACCTAGGTGAAAATAATTAGGCTTTAGTATTAGATTACGCTCTGAGTTACATCACGAAGAATCGAGCTGAAAATCGAGTATAGCCAACAGATCGAATTGAAGGCTAAACTCGCCAAAAAGGCTAAGTAAGCACATCAGGCAAATAGAATTAAAGAAACAAAACTACCTAATCAAGCAGAAACAAAGAGGAAGAAATAATTTACATTATAGAGTGGAATAAATGAAGTTCTAAACCGCAAATTTTCTTGTTTTTGTAAGTTCTTTGAAGTCCTCTTCTAGCTTGGCAATAGAAGAAGAAACTACTAGACTTAATTTTTCTCGAATGAAGTTGTTTTTCGCTTATTTTTCAGGAATTTCGCTCTTTTTTTCGATAAATTCTCAAAATTCTATTCTAAACTGTTTTAAGGAACTGTATATACACTCGCATGAATCCCAAAATGTGCTCTATGTGTGTGATTGTTTTGCTAATAATTGATTTTCTCGATCATTTTAGAGTTCTGCTGCTTCTCCTCTCACCAATTGCATTCCTCTTGGCAAAATCATATTTTTATTACAATGCTACCCTCAAAATCCAAAAATTTCACTCTTTTTTGGCGTTTAAATACTGCAAAAAATCAGCTCGCATTGCACACAAGGGTCGCAGAAATCTAAGAATTCAGCGTTGAAACTTAAAAAAAAAAGTCTTATATAAGGGCATAGATTCAGTTCCTTCTTCAAATTAGAACCATAAGAAAAATCTGGCCAATGAAAAACACCAAAAAAATGAATCTTAAAATCCGCTTTAAAACCCCACTGGAAGCAAGCTTAACCTGCAAATCAAGAGCAGCTGCCTACACTGTGCAGGAAAAAAAGCTTTTTTCAGTTTACTATATACAAATACCATATATAAGAGAACTCATCCTAGCACACACACCTAGATTATTTTTATTCTTAGCACACACCTGAATTGCACAGTAGATATCCGGTAGGGTGCTTTTCATGTCATCAATATGGGGTAAGAGCACAAAAATAAGATGAGCCGGGGCATCGGATAGTAGAAACAGATCATTAGGAGTATTTTTATAGTGTGAAGAAACAAACAACGATACAAGATTATGTAGAAACTTCTCAGACGAGGTGGTGTAAGACAAGAGGGCATCCCGGTCAACACAATAGAGCTCACAATCAGCTGCAGCAGGGAGGGGCATCTGGAAGAAGTGAGGAAAAGAGCAAGATTTTCATCAAAAAAAAAATTTATATGCTTTTATCTCTATGTTTTTACTCTTTTTTACCCATGAATTATATAACCGGAACTGCGAGCTACTACTCACTAGGTGGAAATAACTTTAAAAAACCAAAAAAGCAGTGCATCTCAAGCAACAAGGTAGTGTTAACGCAAAAATGACGTAGGAAAAGATAAAATTCTTACGAAGAAGCAGTTAGTTGAGACTGCTTTTCCCGTATATAAAGCTTATTTTATTACCTGGATATCATGAAAACTATAGAGCGTTTTGATAAAATCCACACGCTACTGACGCATCCCCTTTACAAAAAAAAGCACACACACGAGGCTGAAAACTGTGGAATCCCTATTGTTTTGCGAAAAAGTTTGAAATTACACTGAAAAACCTAAAAGCTCCTGTTTCATCAAGAGAAAACAAATAATGCGATCAAATCAGCTGCTTCTATTTCGATATATTGGCAATCAAGCTGGGGACGGTGTCCCGATAAGAAAGAGAGAACACCATATAAAAGAGAAAAAAGTTCAGAACAACTTTACACCGAGGAATTTCTCTATCGAATGCTGAAAATTGCAAATTCGCAGATTAGGCTCCAAGTCCAACTTACTGGCTACATCAAAGGATTGAAAAATATATATTTACACTCCTATTTATTGAGCAAAAAAACCTGAAGAAAGCCAAGCTACCACTGTGTAGCAACTCGCCTTCATTTTGCCACACAAAAAGAGAAATTATGCCAGATCCATGAAAAAGAAGAACCAAAATACATCCTACATTGGCGTCCAGGGGAGTGGGAGTAGTAGAGTCCAGACAAAGAAGTTTATTCATCCAAAGCTCCACAGGATCGCCAGAAGAATACCGGATAGGCTCCTACAAAGATAACCACCCACTACCTTGTTTCACTAACAAAATTTGCTGGCTATGCCTATTTCCATGCATGAAAACGCTGATATGGCAGTGACTATGCCTTCTTTGAATATAAACCGTGTGTGTGTGTGTGTGTGTGTGCGTCAGGCTATAAAAAAAGCAGAACTTGCTTTACACTATAAGATAAGCGAAACCTTTCTAACTCAACCAAAATAAAGCCTACAAGCCAATAGAAAAATAAATCTTGAAAGTTTGCACTAAAAAATAGCGAACTTTCGACCGATTCAAAACTAGAAAAATCTCATCAGTTTCAAGATATACATACATATAATGGAAATATTTACAAAAAAATTAGTATTGTTTCGAACCTATTCTAAAATCATACTACAAGAGCTTGCACTTTGAAAAAAAAGGCTTTATAGCATATTAATCTACTTAAAAAGGCTCTCTTTTCTAATAGAGAATGAAATTTCATAGAAATTTCATTCTCTGGCTCTTTGGAAAAGCATTGTATAAAAGTGTTTCTGGTGGTTGCTCATCAAGTACACCAAACACACTGGCTAGAAATCTTCAAAGCTCTCTTAAGAGAGTCAAACTTTTGGCTTCATCTTTTATGAAAAAGGTAAGACACTACATCAACCCTGCCTGGTAGACCAAAAAATTCAGTTTTCTTTAAACCAAAAAAAAGTAAAGAGGTTAGCTTTTTATTTGCAGATCTTTCTAGACATATCCAGGCTTGACACACAGAGCTGTTGCTGTCGACTGCATTAATAGGTCGCGAAAAACTCGGATATTACTCTCTCACTATATATCCGGAATTTGGAGTTATTGGCAAATAAAAACGCAGTGAACACTCAGAAAATTCCACCTTTATACCTTTAACTCCATCTCCTTTACAGAATAACCATGTAGAGGACTCAATGGAGCGCCAGATTTGAACTTTTCCGCAGATAACTGCCCGGATTTTAATCTACTGATTAGCTTCAAGGACAAAGAACGGCCAGTCCCTTCATATCCATTCACAGTGGATGAAATAAAAGTAATGGGAGCACCTGTAAGTAACGAAAGCATGAAAAAGAAAAGGATCATAAGTTCAGGCGAAAGAAAGAAAAATTTTGCGCCTTAAAAAACTATGCGCTTATATGAGGATATAATCTAATTCTTAATTATCAGGAAGGAGAGCTAAAAAAAGACTAGAATTCGAATGAAATCTTCCGCTTAAAATTCTGATGTAGGTGTAATAAAATCGTTATATAAGCTTCATTCAACTAAAGACATGGAGGAGAGTATATAGATTTTATACAAGCATGAGCTTGAATTCCTTAATTTCTGTGAGATTTCAAAGTATTTTTTCAAAACTGCCATCTTATATATTACAATAGAAAGAAGGAGAATAAGTTCACTAAAGCAACACAAAAATTATCAAGGGAAAGCTGGCAAATAATAACCTAACAGAACTTTAGGAATAGCAAAATACACTAAAAAAGACGGAACAATCGCATGATAGTTTAGGATACTGCCGAAACAGTATCGAAAGCATGAAAAAGCAGACTTGAAAAGCAATAAACTGCGATTACCAAAAAATTACGAAGCAGCAGTTAGACTACATACTATGAAGTAGATTAAGCTTTTGAAAAAAAAACGCACACATGGCTATGATGGCGAGTATCAGAAAGGTGCATACACACAAGCACATGAGCCACCGAGAAATATGCCCAGCAGAAGGAGCGCTTTTTCTTAGAATACTCAAACGGCATGTTTGGATAGTTTATGGCGATCTCGCTGTAAATTATATATGCAAATTAAAAAGCTCAAAAGAGATTCTTCCTAGGTTAGACTAAGTGTCTACCCCAGCACAACTTTGTGCGTAAAGGCGGCATAAAAAGCATCATAAGGGCTTCGGCAAGTGTGTATCCATTGAAGATGACAATGCACTTGTAGCACAAAGAATAGGAGCTCAGTTATGAATGTATAGCAAGGAGGCGCTCGGATTAAAACAAAAGCGAAGACAGCTAATTAAACATAATTTTATCGCTTGAAGATAAAAAAAAATCATAGACGGAGTGGCTCTATAAAGGGAAACAAAACACACAAGCCACCTAATTAACGGTATAGTTCAAAGGCTCAAACCAACATAGTTGAAAAACAGAAATAATGCGGCCCAATTCATGTTATATATCGATAGAGCTATATAACTGAGATATAGTAGTGAAATTTTTAATATACAATCTCTTTGAATAATACCGTTACAGATGAAACACACACATCTAACAAGGTGAGCTGCTGGTGTGCGTGTAAAAAGGTGATATCTTTATGCTTTAAACACTTTGAACTAATTAGACATCCTCCAAAGGCTTTCATTTTGAAAAACAATTATAAGCCAAGAGAGTAAGCTTCACAACAAACACTCTAATTACCTCAGTGCATTAGAAGCGAGCTTCACAACACACACACACACACACTGAATATGCCAAAAACAAATTTACCAAGAAGCCGTGTGACCACTGGAAGAGGTAGTGCCGCAGCCTCATCTATCACTAAAAGCTCTGCCTGTGAAGCAAAGGAATAATCCTCGTAGGGATTGATATATTTCACAACTTGGCGATGCTTTTTATGTACAGTAATCTGCTGTATAGTCTTTGAATTGCTCTCAAATCTTCCAGTGGTAGTGAAAGAAGAACCAGGTAAATCATACGTAACTTCAAAATCGGAATGCTCCTGCATTCCGATGGCTTTTAAACCCTAAGAAACACCAAGAGAGTAGCGTTTTCGTAAAAAGTTTATTTGTCGACAAATATCTAGCATGCGACTTGAATATCAAGTAAAAAATGCGAGTCTTGCAACGCATATAGCTATCTATTCTATTCCTAAGTCTACTAAACTTCAAATTGGTGAAATTGAGCCTAACAACTGCATAGAAGAAAGTTATATAAGCTAGATATCCGCATGCCTTGAAGACAGAATCCTTTCAGTCCTCTAGGAAAAAAATCGGCTGGGTATAAAAAAAATACTGCAAAAAAAGACTTCTTCATAAATCCAGAATTGCAGCACACAAATTCACATCAAATAGCAGAAAGTCGAAAGGATCTATCGAGAAAATGGGCAAAATTATATCAGCAAAGATGGCCAATCAATACAAACAAAAATCGATGAACTTCTCATTCAGAAGAAGTTCGTATTAAGCAGTCGAAGCTCTAAATTTGCCTCTAAAAGTACTAAAAATGGCGTATATCCTATTAGGATATTGAAAACGAATGTTCCCATATAAAAAGCGGTGGAGCTTGAAGAGCAGGAAACTATGGGAAAACTTCAATATTTTCAGAAAACTCGAGCAGCAAAGATGGAGCACAGAGAAAGCTGTAACTCTTTAAAGCATACTCATTGCCAGTGAAGCATAAGCCTCTCCAGCTGAGTGAAAAGCTATCTGACAAAAGGAGAGAAAGACGCTTCCTTCGTATCTCTTCTAAACACATGAAAGCGTACATTCCACGCAATTTTGACAAAATCACCAAACCTTGTTGTAAAATCAGATTAAATCTACGCGCAAAAATTGGTGGTGAAAATGGCAGAATCAAGGCAAAAGGTAACCACAAGAATTTTCATCGCAGCGCAGTCTTGCTGTCGAAAAAATCACCAAAAAAGCACATATTACTATGTTTTAGCTTCTATTAAAGCAGATCAATTTCCCGATTTAGCATTATCTCTTATATTTTTAAAATCAGAATATATACTGATTCACAACACACTACATTCCACCAAATTCAAACGAAATTATTCCATAATATTTTCTTATTTGATAAATATCAGTAGCATCGGTAGTTCCATTGTTCCAAGAGCATATCTAGCACTTTTGCATCAAAAAATTACCAGAAATTTCCATATTCCTGTTTATACTATAAAAAAAAGTTTTTCGGTGTGTCTATACTATTGAAAGTGTCATACATCCACTGTTAACTACCTTTATAGCGAACTCAAAGACAGTGCCAAGGGTATCAGCTGACATTGCTGTTACGAATATATTACTGCAATTTTGGGCAATAGCAGCAGCAATAGAAAGGCCTGCAAAAAAAGAGCAAATAATTTTTCACAATTAAGCTGAGTAAACCAAAACTATAGCAGCTCAGTGAAAACTTACAACTCTACATACCCACACACATATCATGTAGCCCTCAAGCAAAATTTCTAGAGGGATTACAGAGAGAAGCGATAAATATACATAAACATACAACATATAAGCGAAATAACGCACTCGATTCGCAAAACTAGAAACTGATTTTAGAATAACAAGCATCTTGATACCGTAAATTTTAACACTGAATTCTCATAGTGATGCTGCAGGAAAGGTGCTACCTCGCAGCAATCAACAGCTCAAGACAAGGAAAAAAGTTCTGCTATTCATCGCCGTCAAACTCGTATGATATCACTTTGCCATTGCAGCTTCAAGCTCTAATTCAAAAACTCAATTTTAGCACCAAATACTTTGCATAGTTAAGTTTAAGAAATCATAAAAAGCATCCATAGAATTCCTAAAAAAAAGGCAAACAGCTTCCCAAAACAACATTCAAGACTCTGTTTTATTTTGAAAAATAGCTAAAGACGAATCGATGGTATACACGATAGTAAATCCACACAAGAAAATCAAAAGCTTGAGCGAGTGCAAATACACATTCCAGTAAGCTTATATATACCAAGAGCAGCAGATTTTCCTCTTCCCCTTGCAGCAGTTAGGGCAAACGCAGAAAGCCCAGATTTATTCGACATACAATCCACAAGCATCATCAAGGCATGTGCTTGATCTGCCGTTACAGCACAGTTAACCAGGGGACCTAGAGGATATACTCCAACTATGGAATCCTGTATCTCCTTTAATTTTTCCTGGTTCTTTGAGACAAAGGCCGACAGTCCATCACCAATCTGCAAGATATTCAAGCTCGATTCATATGGGAAAAATAAGTGACTTCATTTATGCCAGAACGCCCCAGTTCAATTAATAAAAAAAGGCATTAAGCTTAGGTTTACCAATCTCCAAAGAGATACAGCAATTGTATCAAATTCTATCAAAACGAGATTACGCTACCTTTAGCGAAAGGTAAACCGCTGGGGTGAGAATAACCATGATATTAGATATAGGCTTTGTGAAACAATATTTAACGTGCTAAAAAGGAGAATTTAAAGTGCTTATCCACATAAAAACTTTAAAAATATATCGTGAAAGCATAGATTCCATCATGGTTTTAACAAAGATGTGTCAAGCTGGAAAAATAATGAAGAGTTTTTAAGGCGTTTATTAGCCCAAATAGTGAGTCCAAGTAAGCTACCTCGAAGTATATTCAACAAGGTGAAAATAGAGGCCATTAAAAATGTATGTAAAAAGCTTCTTTGAAGGATTTTGTACTATTACTAAACCTCCAGCTCATGAAAGCTATTTATTTGAATTCTAAAATGCAGTAATAAACCCTAAAAATATTCTAACTTCGTTGAACTTACCAAAACTCCCGTTTGGTTCCCGGCTTCTTCCAATTCGCCACCAGATTCTTTCCAGCTTATATGCCTCGCAACAGTATCATTGAGCGTCTTGAGACTTACAGGTAAGATGTTTAATTCGTCATCCACAACAAGGCAACCTTCACAATCTGCTAAGCTAAGCAGAAATCTTTCATTAAACCTGGGTTTGACAGTTTGGAAATTTTCAGTCCTGAAATTGGCATGGGAGTCCATAGCCAAAGAATACAGCTGCCTGAGAGAGCTCATAGTGCGTAAGAGCACACATACGACACCTCCACCTTCAACAGTCTCAATAGTCCGGCACAAAATATTCGGATTTAGAGCCTCAAAGTCCTGAGAAGTCCATGGGTATAAAGAATATTTCGACAAAATTAATGTTAAAAAGCCTTCTTAAAAATATCAAGTCATATGCATGCCTGTTACCCAACTACAGAAATGCAGAATTCTCCGCTTAAAATCTGGCCAATGGAATCGTAAGCACTTGATACAACTGTCACACAGTTGGAATTTTCATGCTTTAGTAGCGCAAAAATAGATACCTTGACTAATGGTTAATAGTGCTCTCATGTGAAGCTATAAGAGAACATTGTGGCTTCCATGAGACACATGCAAAATTATCACAGTAAGTGGTTGATTAAATGCAAGACATGCGAGCCATCAATGTTCGAATTAAAATAGAAGAGCATGCTCAATACAATTGAAATAGCCAAGAGTTGTCAGAAAATCCTTTAAGATTCCCGTAAAAGCGCAATAATTCTTGGCACCATAAAGAGGCTGTCAAGCTACTAGCACTTAATTGGCAGGTCATAATGGACCACATTGCTTTGCTTCTTTCATTGCATGGAACTTGGATATATTATATTTAGCTGGCAAACAAAAATTGGCCCGGAATCATTGCAGAGTACCATATAAAAAAAACAACATTAAAATGAGCTTCGTTGACATGTAAACAGTATATAAACTAGACTCATCATCGGTAACAACTAATGCTGTAACGCCTTCTACAAATATTAGAGAAAGCTTAGTGCTTGAAAGAGAGGATGTCAGCATGGACATGCTTCGAAACGCACCTGGAGAACACAGAATCCAAAGGTCTTACCAAGAATATTCTGACTTTCCTTATAATAGCAATACCGTATATTCGTACTGGTTACAAACAGTTCAAATGGGTCATCAATATTAGCGTCAAATTGACCCCGCTGCATCTTTCTTTTCAGCTGCTTCATTCTCTTCTTTCTATGAGAACTAAAACCCAGCTCTTTTTTGTAACACCAGAGAACACTGGGCTTTTTAGTGGTGATCTTAGACAATATGTAATGAAGATTGACTACTTGATCTCTCGCTCTGTCCCCCACGATAAACAAAAGGGAGCGAAATCGTTTATGGATGCCATTCTCAATGAACTGGCGAATTTTAGGGTCAATTTTCTTCTTCATGTTTGAAGATAAACACACTACAAAATATATATGTAATCTTTCCGTATCATGCAAATAGAGCACTCTGCCTTGAATACTGATGGCCACAACGTGAAGAAGATTCGATACTATATAAAATTACAGCCGAATCCTCCAACATCCTCTTTACCGCGATTATGAGGGCGGCCAGAAATTATATCAGCTATACAATGTCTACTACCGTGTTGCAGCCATGCTAACATCGCGATGTGCCGCGTATCGTACTTGCTGAAGAGCTCGTTTTCAGTAGTCTTTCGTAGTTACAAAAGCTGAGTTAAAGGCATGCGTAGCTTCCTCAGAAACGAGAACGTTGTAGTCACACCCATGTAGCTTACATAAAGTATACAGTTCCTCAGCTACCGTCAGATGCAGCTCAGGACGAATCGTCGGAGCTGGTACACCACTGCGGCAATCAGCTAGAGACATTAGTGTGCATGCGGAAGGCACACCATATTGAGTATGAAGATGGCCTCTAGCAGCTTCATTGAAATTTTTCTAATCGACTAGCTTAGTTTATCTATTTAGGTAGAAAGCGGTAACTGCAGGCGGTACTCTGCGGCTTTAATGATTATGCGCAGATGTAGCGGGCCCAGATCAAGCGCTGCTACTTTGAGTCTCTGGCCTTGGCTGGTCTAATTATACTAGAAATGAAGTGCTTAGCCAGTAAAGATATGGATTACCCATGCCATTATAACCCTGGAGGGCGTGAAATAGTGTTCATGTACGTTAAATAGCTATCTACCTTTGCTGAGAACGAATCTCCTCCTAAATTTCATGTGCAATCAAGTTATGCAAAGTTTTGCAGACGCGAATTGGGAGCGGAAGTACACACGCCTAAACCTGATTGATATAACTGTCGTATCGCTGTCATGTAGGCTAAAATTTTAACCTCTAGGGAACAGCAATCTCGGATAGTTGAAAAATAAGCTTCAACACGTTTTTGAGTGCTAACTGGACACCCTTTAATATTAATCATAAAATTTGGCTTCCTTAACAGTAGATCATTCTGAATTTTACATAGAACTTCGCCGAAACAGTAGTACTTATCCCAAAGGAATATTTTGTCAGTGAAGCAACCGGTTAAAAAATAAAAATAACCTAAAGCGGAATATCTCTTCAGTTTGTGGAAAAGCCAACATTTTTCTGACAGGATAAGGCATATTGAACAAATCTGCAGGCTGCAGAATGCGTTCAAAGGGTGGAAATAGTTAGCGACCGAACGCGCTAATTGTGGTAATACTTTTTGAATACAGTTTTTACGAACAGTGCTACCTACTTTCTCTCTACGTTTATCATGTGTTGTGAACTAGCACGGCCTTAATTAGTGTTAGTGTAGGCGTCCTTCTAGATATTTTCAGGGGCTGCACATGTCCATGTAGCGCTGAAAAACAGTGCGATTTTCGCCCAGTTGGGCCTAAATTTTGCTACTAAAGTATTTTAAAGAGCACAGCAGCAACGGAATTCTACTCTTCAGTGCAGAGAGGGTGCTAAATTTTTGGGAGAAATATAATATTCTTTAGCTACGCCCAGCTTGTAAGCTGTTGCCACTCGCATACAGCTTATAGCTCATCTGCAAGCGCTACACAATATTTTTCGTTGATAAGTTAATTGTGATTCCGTTGTGAGTTTATATACCTTTTATGTCGCATTGAAAATATGTGAGGTACGTACACCACGTTCGGTGTACTGGAGCTCAAGTAGCGCGGGCAGAAGCATCGAACCATAACTTTTGTTTTGCGGTCAGAGAGTCTTGAATAGTAAAAAATTTAATGCTTTTGGGGCGCCTATGTAGACCTCCCTGCCAATGAATGTAGTTGGTATATTTCTTGAAACTATTATTAAACGTTTTAGACTGCGGAAAAGAACTGCATAACCGTAGTGCTGCTGCAGTAGTAATTATGCTTACGAAAATAATTCTGCTACTAGTCTGAATGAATGAGCTTCAGTTAGATACGGCTTCCTTACGTCGTCCACATAAGCGACTCTGGACTGTCCAAGAAAAGCCAAATCTTGAAGCACCAAAGTGGCTGCTCCAACTTTTGAATTACATTCAGCGGTATCAGCTTGCAGATGTAATGAAACAGCTAGAAAGCTATGGCCCCGTTGAGCGTAAAAAGCCACCTCACATGGACATCGAGATCCAATTATATGTCTGCAAAATGTAAGATTGATGTTTTTAATTGGAAAGTTTGAATAATATTAGCTAATCACAGGTTTGATGAGTACCATAATGTTGCAAGTCTACTCTGCAACAAGTTTTCCGTCTTTTACCGACGCTTTCATGAAGCTCTTTGCCTCTTGCTAAATTCTCCGCATTCGTCAAAGGTGCGCAAAATATGACTTGATGAGGCTTTCTTGTGATGAAGCCATTTTGTCTTCATAACTTTTTAGGTGGGTCAAGATTGGGATAAGACCCGTAGCGATCATGATGACGAAGCCCATATGGCTACCATGCCAAATGTGGTATCAATAATATCGAATATACATCTTGTAGTACTCTATTGGATTTTTTGCTTTGAAACTATGTTATCACGCAGCGCTGGTGCATGGAAAACCTTAACCTTTATCTCATACCAGAGGGCGTACCAAGAAAGCTAAATGTAACGCTTGAGTTTCAATTCTGCAGCATTGCTTAACTGAGATGATTTTAGCCGGTCATTAATCACAACCGTAGGCAGCCGTCGGCAATTTCAATGGAGCACGACGCCCTTTGGGCTTTAAATGGTATTCTTTTAATTCCTGTTGGAAAAAATATGCTAATTATCCACAGATTATCTTGTACTGAAAACAGCAGTGACTATTTTAAGTATCAGTTCCATAGAAAGGAGAACGCTAGGTTAGTGCGTACACCACGACCACGCCTTCTTGGTATTATGGGAAAGCCTATTACAGGCCGTAAGTGCCATTACCAACGTAATGCGCACCGCAAATCTTTCGTACAAAGTTCCAGATACGCAGAATCGCAATACAAGTAAAGCTGACTGGAGCTTTTATTTTATATGTGTGCCTGTATAATCTGGCGACCGCTATCATGCAGCGAATTTTGGAGAGCAGATAAAAGCATCGGCAGTGAGAAGTTGACCCTCAGATCAGCGAGATATCTTATTGTTTCAATGGCTAATATTGGCGGTATGATGTCTGCATTCCTCAATTGAGCGTGCATATTATCTTACAGAGTTATTTTGCAGAGCCAGAATGTCGCACACTAAAAATTTATATTGACGGTGAGCTAGTCGCGTATCCTCCGTGTGCTGTGAAAATGTGTAGTGGCTCTCAGAAAACTACGTGAACCGTCTACCCAATTGCTGCCAAACTGGAGGTGTTGTTGACATTACACTTCTTATCGCACAAAAAAACGTTAGTAAAATTTCCAATTTTATGAAAATAGCATTATAGATCAGAGTTCTCAGGTGAAGTTAGTCAACCGGAAGGCCTTCGTTGTGCCAACTTTCTGGTGCGTGAGCATATCGCAGGCTATAGTAAGTAAATCCACAAATGATTACACCAAAGACATTATTCAAAGCATCCTGTGCTGATAGGCAGCGCATTCCGTGTATTCTAATCATATTGATCCTTCACCACAGGAGAAATGGAATCCTTATGGGAATGAGCAGAGTCCAGGTTAGGTTGTTTTAGAGGCTAATTTTCAATACTACCTACTAGCGTACTAAGGGGTGCTACAAGCGTGGGCCAAATAAATGTTTTGCTTCCACTATCCCATCTTTTGGAAGCTCGCCTGAGGCACAAAAACCATAGTGACTACGCCGTAAAAAGGTGCCCTCACGTACACTCCAAAAGCATGTGTATTGTCCTCAAAAGTGCAGTAGATATGCCGTATAATCCTCCAATAACCTAGTGGGTATGATACTTGCAGCTGCAAAAAAAATCGAGAAATGGAGAGCAACGCAGCAATATCTCGATCGAATGATCTTACCTTTCTCTGCTGAGCGTTGCTCCAACCTGAAGTGCACGGCACTACTAATCCACCTCGCTATAACGAGCACGGTGCTCGCTGGTAGGCCACTGAGCGCCAAACTAGCCGGTGCGAAACACTAAAATCATGCTAACGGATGAGATAGCTCACATGAATACCATGGCCGCCGCTTCAGCACTACATTCAGAAGAATATTCCTTGGAAATACAAAATAGTCACAAATGGGAAAATTTCATGGACAAATCGCGGAAAGTAAGTGGTAATACACGTGACATAGATTACATCACACATTGTGGGCAATCTCACAGGAACGATGCCCTACATCTGAAAGCAAGAAACAACGCACTGAAGGCGTCACCCAACAATTATTCGGCGCACATCACAATATAATCTTGAATCCTGAAGAAGCGGGTAACGTTCCCGAGGCATGTAGCAGCGAGTACTTAGCACTAACCCATAGAAAGTGGACAAATTCAGAAGGCCGCACTAGACCCATAAACTGTGTATTCACAACGGCAAACGAAAGACTTCTTACAAGCGTTATCGAGGTATATCATTTACCAACTTGAGCGAGAATTGCCTCTATTATCATACTTCCAGATATTGGGCAGGGAAAACAATACCCCAGTGTATTATTGGAATTGCTATCAGGAGTTACCAGTCTACCTGTCCCTGTACACCGGTTAGCTTTCAGCATACTCATGTAAATATAAGTCATATCGACACACGGTGGCACAGGCATACTAGTTATAAACATCAGCACCTGGCACCCGAAGTTTCAAAAATTACGGGAGCTGTTAAAAGGCGTAGTCCAGTTTAAAGGTAACAGCTTATACACCGCAGCAAATCCACATGCCTATCTTATCACGAAACAGGAGCAAGACTTCCAGTTCGCTGCAGTATTATCGCATATGTACTTAGACAAGGACCATTTGATTACGCAACAGAATGTAAAGCAAGTCATCGCGTAGGTTACGGCAAACGTGAAAATAGCAACTCAAGAAAAAAGATAACATATCTTTCAGGACGATAAGATATTTATGATCACGGAATACTTTGATGCTATCTACCACTTAGAGGTACGGCGCCCATCACTAATCATTACAATTAAACGCAACAATGCTCAACTGAAAATCCTCACAGGACTTGAATGATTTTGACAATATCTTGAACGAGTACCGCACGAAAAGAATTACCCTACCCTCC
The DNA here is from genome assembly GCA_015657535.1 of Nephromyces sp. MM_2019. Classification (NCBI taxonomy): domain Eukaryota; phylum Apicomplexa; class Aconoidasida; order Nephromycida; genus Nephromyces; species Nephromyces sp. MM_2019. Next base: position 77,593 of record JADHZB010001652.1, read on the forward strand.
CACAGAGACAGCAAGCAAGTCGTTGAGTAAGGCTAATAAAGCAAAGCGGCATAGTTACAAACCCTTAAATATTTGAGCGGTCTATGCAGAATACCTACGCTACCTGCAGTCCAAACCTTTCCAATGAGGTACACGATACTATAAGTTTACAATATTCACATTAAGCTTAAAAATTGGCATGCAGTATCGAAGATAATGCTATTTCAATGCTTATTCGTACATATGAAAATATCGTCTCTACCATGAGTATTTCTGGAATGAGAAAGATGGCAAAATTTGCTACTACTATGGCGGGCAATGCTGGTAACATAAGAAAGTGTACCCCAAATTAATTATATCCCACGGAACTGAGTCTATTCGTGATGCACGTATACGCGTATTGCAGGGTATAATGAGATTCAGAATATAGACATTCTCTTTTCCGGAATGTAAGCATCATTTCTACATGTATCCCGCCAAAATCTGATGTGTCACATGTGCTGTGCCCTTAACAAAAAACCACTTGCAGGATACTTCAAGCCGCAGTGCTTACACGGAATATTCAAATGCCCAGTGAAGATCAGAAATTTAATGCACACAAGCTATTATACAGCAGTCCTCAGGAAACAGAAGAATTGTTACAAAGATTTCAGCAAGCTATAAGAAGAATTGAAACTTGAACTCATAGATCAATAATGCAATATCATACCTCCTAACTATTCAAACAATATACAACGACAAAATTCGTTCCCAAGTCTAACACCAAATATTTTTATACGTACAACATCATAAAAGTACAATAAAACATGTCTACTTCGATTTTTTGCTGATTTTCACGGTTTTCTATAGCAATGTGGAGTAAGAATTGACCAATATGTACTAATATTATTTCAGAACTTGGCAAACCCCAACAACGGATAGCATCAACTAAATGGCTAGTATAAGCCATAAACAGGGAAAAATAGATGCTTGATCCTTGCTCACACTAGTTACGCACCAAAAAACATAATAAAATGCTCAAATTAACACAATAAGCCAATGTCATAAATTTAGCCGAATAAACGTCGCTTTGTCAAGAGAATAGTAAACGTAAGAACGAGCCATACTCATTTCATTCCCGGGATTACCAATTGTTACAAAACAGTACACCAAACCAAATTGCATGATAGTTGAAATACTAGGGCACAGAAATTTAAACAGCCTTCCTTTCCCAGAAGAAATGTGCAAAGTATTTTATATTCAAATTAAACAGTAATTTCACCTAGAAGCTTCAAAGACGTATCAAAATTTCAGTATCACTACAGCCTATACTCATAATAACGCCTGATAACTAAACAGGACGCTACAAAATAAGAAAACGTTGCTGCTCAAAATAAAAATAAGATTTTTCAAAGGGTGCAGCTCTTCTACCACCAAATGCGCATTGAATCTGTACGGGACTGCTGATATAACATTCCAGCTACATTATTTACCGGTCTCCCACAAACTAAATAAATCGCTGAATTTCATCGTACAAGACTAGCACCAAGGAGCCTCCAAAGCCACGAATAACGTTAGCCCAGGCACCCTTGAAGAAGCCCCTTGTGCCTTCCTGCACATAAATCTTCTTCCAGCAATCCAAAGTGCCAGAATATTGAATTTCTGCCTCCCCAACTTTTCTTCCTGCCATCATCATCATTCTTCTCCTAACAGTATCCAGAGGATAAGACAAGACACCTGCAGCAGCCGTGGCCGATTGAGCGAGCATCCACGAGAAAAAGATGTTCTTGGGACCCTTACCCAAAATGTAGTCTTTCGAAGTATCGTAAAGACCAAAGTATGCACCTCTATAAACAATGATTCCCTGTACTGAAACACCAAAACCTTGGTACATTGAAAAAAAACCTGTTTTAGAATAAATTTTGCGTACACAATCAGACAGCCCTGTGAATTCTCGATTAGCCCCCTTTCCTACATCAGAAGCAAGACGGGTTCTTGCAAAATCCAAGGGATACACGATTAGCAGCGAAGACGCTCCAGCAAGTCCACCAGAAACCATGTTTGCTCCAAAAAACTTCCAGAAATCTGTTTTCATGTTATAGCGTGGAAACATATTTTTGAAGTAATCCTTAAAGGCAAAATTGAATGCCTGAGTTGGGAAATACCGTATTACATTTACCATATTTCCTCGCCACAAGGTATAAAATCCTTGTTCACGTGAAACTCGAGTGAAACAATTTATAACACCGGTATAACGAGGCACCTTTCCGCTCTGAATATCCGGAATCGAATCCTGCATTTGAATAAGCATCTTCACTCGCTCGATTGGTGCCACTGCAGTCTTCGAAATCGCGGCAGAGACACCGCCAGCGGCGAAGTTTAGAAGGAACTTGCCTACCGGACTATTTTCGTCTTTACCCATTTTGCCAGCAAAGTTCTATCTTCCAAAAGGCGGCACCCGTTAAATATTTTCCTTCACTGAATAACAGCACATGAAAAAAAAAATAAGAAACAGAAGGAAGCATAGAAAAAGCTAGTCTGAAGGCAATTGAAATTTTAGCCAAATAGGAAATGACTAGCACTGTCATGAAACCAGTTGAGGGGACTTGCGCGAGTAGCGAGGTATTGTTCATTAGCACATCAAGCAAAAAAACAAAAAAGTAATTATAAATTCAATGATATACACTTCAGAATTATGAGCTTCGGCTAAGGGAGCCACTGCTACAAGTACATCCCAGTGATCCGCAAGGGGAATTCGCATATTGCTCTGATTCTAAAATGGCCGTAATGCGTAACCGCTTATTGATATAACACGATATATGTACAAATGCTGGTGAAAATGAAATTTCTTGTGCTTATCAGTTTAAAAATAAGATGCTGTGAATATAAGTTAGTGTAGTACTTGATGCAATGAACATTACCTAGAGCCGTTTTGCAAATAAACATCAAATGTGGGTCACTACAAAACCCAAGAAGAATACGATTATCATGTTACCAAACAAATATCTGAAGACTAACTCATTGAAATACAAAATAGTATATCCTAAAATAAAAGAGGGCCTCCACATAATCATAGCACAACCCAACTTAACTGCATACTTTTAACAAACTGTAGGTCCAGAATTACGATGGCAATTCAGCGAAAACTTAAGACTTGATATCACAAAAAAATACCCCTACATTGTTCTCTCAAATCAGCATGCAAAAGCATTCCCGTAGAGACACTTTACAGGTCCAGCCAACGACATACGGCTATAATCGTGGTTATCAACAAGCTCAAAACACGACTAAAACAGCACCTCACATTGTCTCATCGTTCCATTGAAACAATGCAAACGCTAATTAACCCCACTAAGCCACCAATGAAATATGGGAACATAAAAAAAAAAAGCCCAGTGAATATGGATGGAGCCCCAAAACAAGTTCGAGCTCCCAGGAATTATAACCCCAATAAGAGAACCAGTCAATCAATCATATAAATAGGTACAGCGGCATACCAAGCAAACAAAAAATTCCAACTTTAATCATTAAGTCAGTCAACAAAGTTTGCTATTGCACAGTACATGAATTACACATGAATCAGCAAAGTCCACAGCAAGGTAGCCCCAGGAGAAAACTAAGCCTCATAAAAATGCCATGCCTTAATCAAACTGGCGAATGACCATTGCAACCACTTTATCAAAAAAATAATTTCAAGGCACCAACAAAATTGCAATGCATACAAACACCGGCCTTACCAATAGCGTCGCGTAGGGAAAGGAGGGAGATACCGCGTAAAACGGTTGATAAAACCTTAACGCAAAACTTTCGAAAACGAATTACTGGTTATATGACTGAAGCGGAGGCGTATAGCCCGATATAGAAAAAACCGATGTAAGCGACGAAGGCATCGACATTTTTGGGGGTACTGCGGAAAGAATAATCAGAACTACGGTAGTGCGGGCGCTTGAGTGGCGTGCTTGAAGCCGTGCGTGGATATGCCGAACGGCGCACCCGTGGAAGTGTAACGCAAAGTATATTTGATGGAGACTTATGACACCCATACGGAAGAGGCATTTCATTATCAGACTACGCGAAACTAGGTCACAATATATGGAGGGGCTATTATGCCGCTGCTGCATTCTTGTGATAGCAACAAGTATGGGCGTTTGAATGAGAGTAACGTACCAACTTATTGTTCGCCCTACGCATCTCAACAATGAACAAGAGCGGTCGTAAACCGCCCAGCACTATGCGCATTTTATGGGCAGCGACATTACAGCTGTGATGACTTGTTACCTCAAGTGAAGCTACATAAGTTATACATACACTGAAGAATTTTCGGTAGATATAGGATATACTCCTGTCTTGAACACCGGTAGCACAGGTCACACGATGATTCTTCCTTCGAACAGCATGGTATATGTCGTTTAATTGCACAAAAATAGTCAACATGAAATTTTTGGCGGAAAATTTAATAAGAATTGATTGAAAATTTTCAGTATCTACCGTATATCAATATTTGATACCCTGCTTTTATAACAGCGCAAGACAACCCAAAGAGGCAATGCGTATCAAAATATTGCAGATATGCTTGTTGAACCAAAAAGCAATCCTTACTTCAATGTGTTTACAGGCCGTGAAGTGCTGCTCTCATTCACATTACGTGCTTGCCCGAAGTTCAATGAGATACACTACCTAAATTTCGTTATCTCGTCATTTTTTGAAGTAGTTGCAAGCAGTAAAAAAGTTCGGGTGAAAAATAGTAATTAAAAAAAGTAATGATCTCCTCTAGCATTATTAAACTTGTACTTTACGTATTTATATAAAAATAGCTTTACCCTCCAGTGGTTTCAAGTCACTAATGGTGCGCTTTCTACTATTTTTAGGCCTTCAACCTGCCTATAAATTTTGAAAAACCTGAAGGCTCCGATGGCAGTTGAAACTCCTGTGAAAAACTAACCTCGAAATTCAAAGTGAATATAACTGGCTTATAATTGACTTGATGTAATGTGTGCTTAGGTCAAATATACAAAGTGTTAAGCCGCCATTAAATCATAGTTTATAGCCGAGTTTTGGAGGGCTTATTACAGCAGACGAAACAAGGGTTGTAAATATGAGAAAATGATCACGCCTTTATGTTTGAGCAGTTGTTTTGTTTCATGTGCAGGAATGCTGGAATAATCAATGGTTGAGATATTCTAAACCCCTGATCAAATTTCTATATCATGATTTTTAGGCTAAGTAAGCGTACCTTTGCTAGCGAAGGTTTAACGCGGAGACTTTATCCCGCTTCAAAGCGCCATGCGCAATTCAGCCATTTTTAGTCATACAAGGTGTAATTGCACGCTAAGGTTCTACACATGCTGGAAATATTAATAGTATGCAAGATGATGCCACCCTGCCTTTGGCTTTTTCAGCTAGCTAATTGAAATCTCAGCTACTAATTTATGCTACATGCATCAACGCATTTTGGAGGATTCTCTGATAATAGTGCTACTGCTGTTAAGAAGGGAAGACAATATCAGCGTAGTAAGTGCCCTCATGTGAATGGCCAAGGGCTCAATTAGCAGATAGCGACCCAGCATAGCAGAAATTTCAAAAATTTGAGTTAAAACTAGATATTTCGAGCTCCTCTTTACAAAAAATTGGGAACATCGGAATGCCGCCTAGGTGTAGTTCGCCAAACCAATGCCGTTGACTGCGTTTCACGGCAAGAAAGGTAAAGAAAAATACCTAACAGCGGCATAGTATTTTTTCTCTTTTTTGGTTCTAGATATGCATGGCTGAAAAATTTCGCAAAAATCATTGAAACTAAGCGAGTTTCCTTATTTATGCTGATATGAACGATTCTAAGCCTTCTATTGTGGATTTCCGGTCACAATGAATTTAGTGCCGCAAAGCTATAAGAGAGTACTAAAGTTGCCGTGAACAATCTCCTCTGCTTTTCCCGTAGGCCGAACCCACAGCGTATGGGTATCCCCTCCACAGCAAGTTTCAAGAATAAGGGTAGCATGCGCGCGCTTCACGTTTACGCGTAAGCAACTGCCTGCAAGCGTAAAGTTTTACGACTTTCCAGTGTCAAAGTAACTCTAACACGTCAGGGTAAGTCTATGCAGCATGGTAACTGTAATTTGTTGCATTATTCATAAGCGCTGTATAGCCTAATCAAGCGTTACTCCATAACTACTACAAACTGCCATTGAGACTAACAGAATTTACCGCAGAAAGCGCGTTTCCCATAGTTCGTACACAAGGCGCTAACCGAAGGTTACACGAAAGTTGTTTACCAGCTATAGTAAGTCAGATTTCAATGGCAAAAAACTAGAGGAGACATTCCTCCATTTTTTAAGTTGACTTCGCTTTATTTGTCCAAACATGGGTGGCGTCGTTTTTGTTTACCCGGCTGGGTATGACTGTATTCGCTAGGTGATGATGCACTCTTGCCATTGCATATTTTTTGTCGAAAGGTACTCCCATGATAGATCGATACTGCGCCGCTTCATGCAGCTGAAGTTTTCTCGCTGTTGCCGGGTCACCGTTTTATACCAATCGATAACCTGGCAGCTAAGGCTTGTGGTAGGGGCATATTTTTGTCAGAGGTTACTCGGTAAAGCGAAGTTTCTTCATTGTACGCCTTTGAAAACAAAGGCTCAATTAATTAATGTGGACCAGATTGCATATCTACACCGAGGCAATGAAGGAAGAGCCTTGGAGCATTTGTTGATATCCGATGTAGTTTTTTTTCCCAAATTACGCCTATTTTGTTTCGCACTCCATGTGAACATGATATTTATTTGTATATTGTAGATTGCTGAGGCTTAGAACTCCTTGTATAAGTAGTTAATTGAAATAGAGTTTTACCAGTGGTATGAGACTTCGTTGATTTTTCAACAAGAGATGCTACTCGAAGAGCAGCGATGATCCCGGAACCCGTAATACAATGTTTTAAGCGTTTATGAAATTGACTGCGGCGATTGTGAATTATTGCTTTCTTTCTCTGTTAATGCCGTCGATTTCGAAGGTGAATATCATTGGCGAAATTTAGCTTCTTAATTCTTGCGTTGACTAGCCGCTGCATCCGAAAATGTCAATGGTGTATTAAGCTTGCTTAAGGAATATCGTAATTATGCGTATTTGAGTACGTTAAATGAGTATACCAGCGTTATTAGCGTTGTTTTTGAGTTTCCTGAAAGTTGTACAAGTTAACTTCACAGCTACTACGTATGCAACATCATTGAATTTTAAAGTATTATGGTATCATTGAATCTTTGTAGGTAGTGTATTTTCATGGTTAAGATATTGAGCACAAGAGAATCTATCTTTAATTATATATAGTGGAAGAGTAGAGCAATATAGGTATCTCCTTTGGTATCTGCACATCAATTTCTCCTACCGAGTTTTTTGTACATGTTCTGGCTGCATTCCTGCCGGCTGCTGATGTCAGCTGCCTTAGTACTAGATATTCGCCGTGGATTTTTACAGTTTCTCTCAAGAAAAATTATTTGACTGTAAGATTTGTTTACTGGATGTATAGCTCGTTTGCTCCATCTTATGTTTGATTTATGTGGGTTCTGCATGCATACTTGTTTGTAGCTGCACTAGGAAAATTATCTTCCCTTATATGTACCCCCTATTCAGTGCGCCAACTATTAAGTCTGTAAAGATGTCGATGACTGAAGGCTGGAAAGTAGTCCAGACCAAGCCGAGGAATAAAGCTCCGAAAGCTAGCACATCTCAGCAGGCAGCTAAAGCCTCACAATCTGCAGTGCCGAACAGAATCCCAAGCACGACTGGAGATAGTTCTCATGTGAAGGCCGTGGACGCTGCTGGAATCAACAAAAAATGTGGGTGGCCTTAAATTTGTATTCACATTTACTTGTTTTAGGGCTTGGTACGTTCTTTTATATATATTTAACTCCTTTGGAAACACTCGGTTCCTTGGGGCTCCCAGGCTAATTGTATCGGATAAAAGTAGCTGACTCGTCAGGGAAACAGTACCTAAAGTTATCCTCAAATGTAGAAAAATCAATTTATGAGAACAGAAAGAAGAATTAGCCCATATTTGATGATTATAGGTTTTATGTCTTTTTGTGCTTAGCTCCACGCATATCTCTTTTTTTTACAAAATTCTTAAGCTCCTGATGACAGCCTTATGCTGGATGGCTATGAGAAACATCCATATATATGTGTGTATATTTTGATTGGAACTATTCCTCTTTTGAATTCTGATATATATATTGCTACATTTACCATACTGAAGTAATCTACTCATAGACTTATCATTAGAGTCTTTTACTCAATTCTAGCTAGATGAGTCTTCTACTGATCAGGTGATTGCCGTACTTGTTAAATTTGACTTTGAAAGCAAAGGATTTTTTGCATGAGGCATTATTCGTTGGGGTTGCTTTAGGTTGTAGCTCAGAAAATAGATAAATGGTAGATTTTGTGGTCCTTTGTAACTGCAGGATGATATAATTACTGGTTTTTTTATATTTACTGACAGTCAAGAATGGTTGAGAATACCATATAATATTAAGCAACTTTCTAGCTACGTCTCTGGTAGGGTGAAGCATTAGCTCGAATGTTGGGTTGTTTGAAAGCCTGTTAAATATTATTCGCTGCATTTATATACTATATATCTTGACTACCACTCTATATGAAAGCACTCCATAAAATTCTAATATTTTGCCATACACTTTTTTTCGTTCGCATGTGAATTTCTGAGTATTTGCAATTCTAAGTGTTTTTTCCTGGGCCCCTTAGGGTTTTTTATATGGTTTGATACGTGTATGCTTCATTTTACATGCTCCCCTCCATGTTGAAACAGTTCTAGCCGGACAAAATAAGACGACAAAATCTGTTGGTATGCCCAAGTAAGCAGCAGAATAGCTTTTTCGTTTGCTGATTATTGAGGTTTCTTGTGGTTGAGCACTGGCTTTTTTTGCCTGATACTATCCAAGAAGAAGAGGGAGAAGAGCAGCGAGATGAAGAAAAAGAAGAGCAGGGAGATTAAGAAGAAGCGGGAGAAAAATAAAATGAAAAAGAAGAATAGGGAGAAGAAGAGGGGGGAAATGAGGAAGAATGAAAGACGATTTTGATGCTGTTTTTCATTTTTGAAAAAAATAGTGTGCGATTTAATCATTTTTTGTTTTTTTTTCTCTGTTTTGAATTTAATTCCTTCCAATGGTGCTTGCTTGTTTTATTATGAGTAACTTATTTGCAAAAAAAAAATTTCTAGAACCACCTGTGCAGCATTTCTGGTTTAATCTGAAACTTTATGAAAAATTCGCTATCGATCTTAATTTTTTGCGAAGAGTTTTAATGCCCTTTACATGGTTCTAGCTGCGGTTAAATCCTGAAATTTTAAGCTCTACTTTATTCCTTTTCTACTAGCTTTTTTTTGGCTGGAATTGCCTATTTTTTCTTTGAATTTATTAGAAAATATCGTTGTTTTTACAGTGCTTGGAAAATAGAAGAAGATACGGGGGACTACCGGGTTGATCGTGTATCCTTAGATTTTTGTAAAGCTCTACAAAAGGCCCGTATGGATAAGAAGTTGACCCAGAGCCAACTGGCGCAGCTGATAAATGAAAAAGTATCAGTTATCAATGACTATGAGAATGGGAAGGTACATGCCCTCTTTTTATTGGCATTCCGTGTAATCAGCCTGATTTTTGCCTTTATGCATCTTCTAAATTGTTTTAAAAGTAGGAAAAAAGCTAAACATGCGTATTTAAAAAGCTCTGCGTGTAAACTGTGTTTGTATCAAATATTTACAGAAGTTACGTAGTTTAACCGGGTTCTATATATTTAAAAAGCATTCCTGAAATTAATTCTGGTTTACCTATAGGTGGAGATTTCATTGATGAAATTATTTTTCTAATTTTTAGTAGGAGATCAAGTTTTCGTTGCCTGTAATAGTTTTTTTCCTAGTCTTTGGGTGAAGCGTGTGTTATTTTGTGTTAATATCATGCTAGAAAGTCTTCTTTTTAAAGATATATAGCAGGGTGTTTAACTTTGTCTTCTACATCAGGCTATTCCAAACGGGAAGATTGTGGATAAACTTAACAAAGCCTTACAAAGCAGGCTTCCATCTACTAAACCTAAATAATGATTTGTGTCTTTGAGATGTGTCATAATCTCAGTGTTTTATTATTTTTCGGTCTTTTTGCTGTAATCTGTTGGAAGGCTTTGCGGGTTATTAAATCCCCTGATCTCCCCTTTAGAAGCCGCAGAGCCGTGATGACCCCGCTTGCCTGATGATTCATTTTTTCATACGAAATGGAATATGTTTTATGATGAGATTTTACTTATTCTCTTCATTTTTGTACCTCTATTATATCACTTTGCACTTTATGCCACGTCCTGCCTATCCTGATTCCTGGGGTTCCAAGTATTTTTAGGCTGCCAAGTTTGATTTGATAGATGTGATACTGTTGGATGCTTTGCTCACCTCATGGTTTTTCTTGCCCGTGCATCGAAGTATCTGCTTGTTTGAATGCGTTTTTCCGTTTAACTGCAACGGATTGTTTTACGATTTGCTTTTTTTAATGTTTACATTTCTCTAATTTCTTGGATTAGTTCCGCTTGGAAATCTTGGTGAACGGATTGTGCCTTGTAATACCGATATTAGCGAAGATCAGTTTTATTCCCTTATAAAACCTATTTTTTCAATAAGGTAGGTAACTTAATATAGTGCAAAAAGCAAGTAGCTATAAATTTTTTGAAAGTGAGCTGTAAGTAGAAATTCCGGTGTGTGTAGCGTTTAATGCTATAAAATGAATTCTTTTAGCCTTTATTTTTTTTATTGATTTGTTTTGAATAACTGACCATGTTAACACCAGTTTCAAAAATCGGAAATAAAGAGGCAATTATGACTACCTACCAGGATAACTTTGGGATGAGAGTTTGCGGTGCATGTTTTTGCATAATTTCTCCGTCGTTTATTTTTCAAAGTTTCCTGCTTGTAGTCTGTATTTCTGTAGTACTTCACGCTTCTTTGATTTTTTCCGGAGCTTTCAGGAGTTTCCTCATAGGTACTCTTTTAAGTTGTTAGTCATTTAGTAGTCCTCTGTTTTCCACTGACTGCTTTCAAGTACAAATTCAAATTTTCACGCAATCTTCGCTTGATTTTATTTGTTGAAAATTGTTTTTGGCAAAATGCATGTTGATGAGTCTGCCGGCAATAATTGCTGAATGCTTGAAGTTCTGTGCGCGATAATTTTCGTGTTTTGTTTACTTTATACCTTCTTGCTGAAAAAACTTTTACTCACTACAAAAGCTGAAGGCGGTTTTAAGTCATAATTTGGAAGATATCCGAAGATACTTTTTCGTTACAATGTAAATATAAGATGTAGGGCAGGCACATTTGGGGACTGTGTATCAAGTTGGCAAGCTGTTTGCGTTTAAGGTGTGGCATATTTATCTTCACAATTTCACAGTTTGTAAACCGGAATGCTGCAACTGAATTTCTGCTACAAAAGCTCGAGTGCCCAAGGTTACTATTGTGTTAAAATAGCGCCCCATCTGTATACACTGTAATTTCTGTATCGAAGAGTAGTGATGTTTTCTTCTTCCCATGTCTAAGTTGGTGATGTATGTTTGGCCTATCTTTATTCGTCTTGGAGATACTAGTCAGATGGATTTATCGCAGGCTCCTTTCTATTTTATTCATTTTTCGCTGTTTTATCTGCAAATACGCGATTTTTTTTTTGAATAACGCCAGCTTGATATGTAGTACAGCACTAGGTGTGAACATGTGATTAACTTCTCATCACATTTCTCAGGTCAGAGTGTCTTTTAGGCATTTTGATTTGTGTTAAATGTGAGATGTAATTTCCTGCAAAACTTTTTAAAAAGACGAGCTTTAATACTAGTATGATACAATCGTCCCTGCTTGCAACGAATGGAATATAAAGTAAAGTTTGTATTATTGGATGAAACTAGATGTAGCATGCATTTAAATTGTATTTTGTGCTAATTACTTCAATGGTTTCCGTTACCTACTAGATGTTGGTAATCATTGAAGAGTTGCGCAGTCTTTGCAGTATTTTTTCAATCAGATTGCATTTGCATAATTGCGCCCATGGTGTTCAATATATATTCTTCCTTCGGCAGCTCTCCTCTTTTAATTATGTGGTGTCTTCTTATCGCCAAAGTTTTCCGGTTGCTGTTTTCGGTTGCTTCCTGTCCTTGCGAAATTTTTCATAGCAAGGGTGTGCTGAGCACTATCAGAATGCCCTCAAGTGCTCATGAGAATTACTGTTATGTGAGACGTATTTGTAGAGGTACATTGATTGAACACCATTCGTTACTTCACTTTGTGTCTGCTTAGATTTTTGCGTTCTGTGTACTTCTGTCTATGCTGTGGTGATTTTTTACCTATTTTGCTTCAAAAAATTAAGTGCCAGGCTAGGTATTCTTGCCATGTTGCCAAAACTATGTATTGATATGACAGCAAAAAAAAGAAACTGCTATGCATGTGAATGTGTTTATGGTTCAAAACTCCGGAGTGAAAAACTGTAAAGGCTTTCTCCTTCTTTTGGCACCTATACTGGATTTCCAAGTATAAAAGAAAAAACTCAAGAAGTGTAAGCTAAGTTGCTGAACGGCTCTTATCACTCCTTACAGAGGGAAATAAGTCTTGTTCGAGCTCAAGCTCATTTTAGGCATGAAAAGATATTTCAACCCTTTCTATAAGCCGTCGAAAGTTGCGAAGCATAGTGCGAGGAAGCTTTCGCATTCGATCTACTGTTGCTGTTAGCATGCTGATGCCTTTCAAGCAACAAGGTTTTCAGTAAAAATTGTAGGACCCTATTCATAGAGGTCCAGGCTAGCTCTTGCCCGATTGCTGGCTAGCATTGACTTATAAAATTATTATAATATGAAGGGAATACGCAGCAAAAATGAAAGTCTAACTAAAACCTTGTACAAAGTTGACAAGCAGTACTTGAAATTTAACAAAAATCTTAGTCTGCGTCATCAGTAGCGGGACTAGTATGCCTGTTAGTTTCCCAATCTATATTATTTTTAAATTTTAAATTTAGTGTTACGTTTAGATTATCGGATAAAAAAATCCTATCTTTAACGCTCTTCTGAATTTTTTTTCAAAGTATAAAAATATGTCTCTTGGACGTATGACTTTCATAGCAGGTTTCTAAATTTGAACCGCACTTATTTAGTATGGTACTATCGTTCGATCGTTTCCATGAACGTAAAACGAGCGTAGCAATATATTCTCAATTATGTGAAAAAATTTCGTTGCATTTAACCTTCAAATCGTACGTATACACTCTATTGATAATACCAAGCAGGAGCATTACTTTGCCACATTAATTCTTTGTGGATGACTGCAGTGTGAATGCATCTAAAAATTAGTTTTTATTTCGCACTGGCAATGGAGTGTATTTTGCGTGAGAAGCAAGCATAATCGGTTTGGCATATGAATATATCAAATGTCAAACTAAGTTCATCGCGGGAATAGTACGGCGAAATATTATTTGTAGGTTATTCTTTGGAATTTATTAAAGAACGCTTTGAAGGGTGCTAGTTTACAGGATAGCACCCGAAGTGCTAATAGTAACATGAGTGTCATAAAGGGTCCTGTAGCGTTATATAGGCCCTGTTAACAGGAAATCTCAGCAGCTCAAGAGTACCCTCACATAATCACAAACTGATGTGAACTGACGGTTTCACTTAGTGGCTCAGGTACTGCTACTGATGGGTTATATTTCTACAATAAAAAAATTTTCTATGCACCCTTTAAAGTAAGGTCTGAAAGACCTTATTACTGTTTGAAATACGGAGCTACTCATCGCTTTAAAACTCGGAGCTCCAGTAGACACACACAGAAGCCGATTTTACTATGCTTTTTCCTCAAAATGTGTAATGAACAGTCCTGAGCAGCGCAATTTTTTTTGAACTCAATGATCCAGGAAGTTCAACCATGCTAATGTTGCGCTTGTATACTCTAGGAGTAGCACCACGGATACGCAATTGAGGCCGTGCCCGGGAAAGAGACCCTATCTCAATATTTATTCGCTGTTGTAAACTGTAAACAAGCAATTCGAAATGTAGGGCGATTGAGGAATAGCAATGTAGTTTTCAAGCCCATGCTAGACTCGTCATACTGGATTACAAGATGGCTGCAGTGCAAGTTTTCGTCATTGCATTAGCCTAAATGGGAGGTTAGAAAGTTCATGTCTTTCGTCACATTAAGTTGAGCAGCTGCGAAGTGAGGCTGTACACTCATTATGGTATTGCTTTTGTGATATATTATGACTGCCGAAATGGTATGTATTTACCTAAAATGCCGCTGAGTCCATTATCATAGCGGTCGAGCCTTTTCCGCTTGCTGGAAGCTTCAGCTCTGGAATTCGCTCCAACACAGAGAGATAGACTGACTACTTATAAAGCGCACCACAAGAAGAGCATTCAACGCATTTTCTCTAATAGTCTATCCTATTGTTGTAGAATCCTTCACCCTGAAACGTTTGTCGCCATTACTCCCGTAATAATAAATATCGTTCAGTAATTCCGTTTATTATAGTGGGTTACTATCACCATTCTAAACAGCTGATTCTTGCATTTGGTGTTGCTGAGCGTGCCACGCAGGAGAGCTTCCTTACATCATTGTGTTATTGTGGTGGTTACAGGGGTATAAAATTTGTATTAATGAGTTTTTCTATCATTCCGGTTAGCAAGCCCTGCCAGTATCTGGTAGATACATCATCGAAACGCGCTTCATGAGTCTTTAGCAGCTCATTGCCCGATACCATTTGACTCTAGTCATCTTTGGCGATCCTTGGCTACCCCCCGGATGGCGGTACCACTTTCTATCTGTGTCTACCGCGGTCCGCCGACCACACTTTGCAATGTATCACCCTTATTTGTTATCCGCTTAATAATCTCATTGCATCATCCCCGATTCTTCACTGCGCTGCGAGGGGTCACTTCAACGGGCGCACACAGCAACATTCCTCCCTTCTCCCTCCCTCCTCATCTTCCTCATGAGAACACACCTGCATCTTCTAGCACACACACGCGCACACACAGGCGATAATGACGCTGAATAGGAGCAGGTGCCACACATTTTCGCACACATGTTCCGGTGGTGTGCCTGTGTACAGTACAGATATGCGCTCTATGAGGACATGTCACGTTCTGCCTCGCATGCGGCGATTCTGGATAAAGATGACCGGTGCTTGAGATTAGGGTAGAGTTTGAGAAAACATTAATGGGTACACAGCAGTCAGAGAATAATATCTAGTGTTTATATACTCGTGCCTAACTTTCCCTTTAACAAGAGAGTTCCACTAGTGTTTGTTCGACGCGTTTATGGATGAATCCTGAATTAACTTGTATCTCCCGCACCTTCCAATTCCTGGTGTGTAGATCCTTTTTTGTATATAAAGTGGGGACACTGCGTGTATCCTTGCGATACCACTTATCTCGAAAAACTGCAGAGACTGCTTAATTCTATTTCATGGACAATTGCAGCAACTTTCTTAGTCTCTTTTTCCCTGATCGTTTCATAAACGTACTCATGCAAGAAATTGTCCATTCACATCTTTTCTCATGCAGTGGTATACAGCCTGAGTGGTTGGCGTAGAGCTCATATATGTTTATTACTCGTTTTGTTGCGCCACTGTCAGACTGTGCTGAACGCGCATGCATCGGCTTTCACTTTGGTAGAATTCTTTTGGATCGGCGATAAGTAGGCTAGAAATTCGGGCATTTGGTGGTGGCTTTATCCCGACTTCTTTTTTGGTAGGAATTTTGAGGGAAGCGCTCACTTCATAGCAAGAAAAGCGGCGACAATCATCTTATTGCCGTAGCTTCAATATTTTTCTTTTTTGAAAATTTGAATTTTGAACGTATGTATCATGATTTCTGAATGGCTCAACATTTCTTGCAAATTTTGAGTTTTTATTGAGTGAATCACTATTTGATTGAGGCTTATGATCCTGAATGGGGTGATGACTCATTTCCAACTTTTGCTTATGGTTTTTTTACATTTTCAAGTGTTTTGAAATGATTCTCCGAAATTTTTTGCTTGCATAGAGTTTACCACTGTTCTGTGGCGCAAAGTGTTTTTTTGTAATGTGTAAGGAAGTTGGTTCAATTTTGTAAAGGGTTGCTGCTGCTTAAACAAGGATTAACTGCATGGAAAAGGGCTGTGTCCTTGAGTTTTTTCAAGGGCTTTTGCTGCTAGTACATTCTCCCTCGCTAAGCATGATTAAGGATGCCTATGTTTTTTGCTTCTCTGGTACCATTCTTATACAGTAACGAAGAGTTTGTATTCCTTGTCATATCCTGTTAACCTGCTTTTGTATGATATAGTAGGAGCCACCGGTGAGGTAAAATATCTGTGGGTGCCCTGATACAGCTGATGCTGTAATTTTCCTGTTAATACTTTGATTATTCAAGTCATGAAAAGACACTTTTATGCCCCAAGATGATTTTATTTGCTTCGCACCCCACAGAGCTCTTTAGTATATATACCTGTTTTTTCCAAGAATATTCAAAAATTTGAATGATTTTTCAGGATTATTAAATGGAATAGGCAGCCTGAAGTAGACAAGGAGCTGACGAAATGCGGTCTTCCATTTAACTAGCATTTGAAGTTTGCTGTGAACAGTAAGTAAGAATTTTTCAAAGTTTAGTGGTATTTTCAGCCTCCTTTATAGTGTTGATAACGTTTATAAACGGCTTAGGCTTAATTCCCTTCACTTCTGAGAAGCCACTATCACTTGAAATACCCTTTGGGCATTTGGATGAAAATCTTCAGATGTGTGCATTTTTTGATAAAAAATTGAAGATATTTTCTTACATAGGCCAAAGTCTGGGGATTGCCAGCTTGCGGTCATCTTGTATAGCTTTATGTGTATATATGGCTCATGATGAATTTTAAAGCAAATTTTGAGGTTTTTATTACTCATCAGGAAGTTATTATGTCAGTAAAGTCTATCATCTTCATAGTAGTACAGTTTGCTAGCATCTTTTAGAGTTTGATGTATTTGCGAGGATTGCAATTTGATGATTTAGCCTAGATTTGTTGGCTAGTGATTATCGTGTATAATTTAGTCAAAACTAATGAATTAAGCAACCTCTTGTATGTAAGACTTGTGAATATATAGCAATATGCGCAGAAGCCTAAAAACCAGTACACTTGCAGCGAAGATTCACGAGACTTTCACGGTGTTTTGGCTTTTTTTTATAGAATTTTCGCGGTTAATACGGTTGCAGTTTACTCTTACCACGTATCTGTACCCTAATATCCCTTTTTTAAGCCACTCTTTGTATGATTACTGCTGGAAATGCTGCTTGCTGCACGTTATGTTCTTTCACTTTTTTTTCGCTCCTTATTTCTCATTTTTCTGTGATTAAACGTGGTGCTGCTTATATTGTGGCTTTTTTTTAATGTTTGATTCATTCTTTTAAAGCGAATTAATTAGCTTATTACTTGCTGAAACGTTGAATCCATTTACTATCTTTGCATGCTTTTAGGGGAACGCAGGTAGCAGCATTCTTCGCTACTTCTGCATGTTTCCTGTTTCTTTTTGGGCTCCATAGTCTTCTTGCTGGCATTACGTTCATTTTCCGTTTGTGCACTTTCTTCCTTCATCTTGCCTTTGCGCATTCGTGACGCTCAAGCTCTCTTTGCTCATATAGCCTCTCAAATTTGATCTTTCCAAAGTCTCTTGTTTTAGTAGTATGACATGATAAAATGATGTAGTATTTATCTCCTTTTATATAAGTCTTATAGCAATACCAGATATAGATATTTGTTAGTGGAATATCCGTATTTGCCATAGTCTTTAACCTGCAACGTAATGGAACTATTCTTCGCTCCTTACGCTGCAACAATATCTTGCATATGAGGCTTAGTAGATCATATTTTTCCCATCAACATTCAGCTTTAGTTTTATTTGTATTCTCTGGTTTTATTGCTCTGAGTGTGTACCTCTTTAACATAAATATGATATTTTTCTTGATTTGTGCTTTTTTTATAGGAGAGTTTTCCCGCTATTAGACGTGGACTTCCTGCCTGGGATGTATCGCGTTGGTTACGGGTAGAGCCGGTTTTTTTTGGCTTCCTGGTGTGAAGTTACAGGTTCAATAGAGTCACACAAGTGTATATATACTGTGGTGCGTAGTCCAGCTTGTCCCATGTTGGGCATCATTTCTTAAAATTTTTATAATCATACCATCACACGCTTGATTCTTAGAGGAAACGAACTGACTTTGGTGAATCATGGAAGTTTTTTGTATATTTGACCGTGTAAAATCTCTTATTCCTATTATTCTATATGCTGTTCCATCAGGAAGGAAAGTGTCTAGAATATTTGACTTTTTTAGTAATGTTAACTTTTACAGGCTTATTAATATATTTATAGATTTTTTTCGCTGCTCAATAGAAAGCTCGCGTGTTTTTTGCAATAATTTGCTTCTTTTGAGAACATAGCTGGTCTCTATTTTCTTCTGCTTATTGCAATTATTACACTTTAGGAAATGGCTGGGATATACTGTGAATCTACTTTTTTTTTAAATACATCCCACAAAGCTTTCTCACACACACTGGAATACTAGCACGTAAAGTTCCTGCTATAGGAGTGATCCCTTATTCTTGATACCCTTTCACATGAACATTTGATCTTCGTAGTCACATACACACACACATTGCGTTATATTCTGCTACTTCCTGGGCATATTGAGGCGTGTTGAAATTGTTTGAAAACTTCTCCTTTAGATAACAGTATTTTCCAAGAGCGTTTGTTTTTTTGAAGCTTTAAGCTTGATGTTGAGATATTGCAGTTTTTAGCTATAGGTGCATTGATATACTTTCATGTTTTTCTGCAAGCTTACAGTTGTGTCCTTCATATGTTGTGTTATTCACCTTCCATTTTGACTTTCGGGTAGAGGCGAAAAAATATACTGCATTAGTACTTGTGTGTGGAAATGTACTTGCCAATGTACTGTGTTGTACATATTTTGTATATAATGCCTCTTTTTCGGCTTACTTTGATATCATGAGTGAATTCTTTTGAATTCACGTGATATATGACAAAGATGTTATCTTGCAGCATTCTTTTGTGTACACATTTTGCTGTTACAGCTACCGTATTTTTATTTTTCATTTGCTTGATAGATGGTCTATTGTAGGAAATTGTGATAAATCGCTTGTCTGGCCGTTTCTTTCGCTTTTCTATCAAGTTTTACTACTTTTTAGTGTTTCTCTTGCTTGGCGTCTGATTAGCTTTTGTGCTTATGTTTGCTTCTACTGAGTTTTCTCACCAAACGTCACTACTAATTTTGGTCTTTGTTTACTTGATGTCCTTTTTTTGGCAGGGATATATTTTGCGGCAAATGATTAGTCCTGACGAAAAAGCTCTGCTTTCTGCTTCGATCTACTTCACAGGAGCGTGTAAAAGCAGATTCGCATTATTCTGGAACTAAGCTGTAAGCCACCAAATCGCTATTTTACCAATGCAAATGAGAACTCCACTGCTTTTTCTTCCTTGCATATCCTAGAATTTTCTAAAAGTATCTAGAGGCGCTGACAATGATACATCTCAAGGAGTTATGTTTTTGCTACCTAGAAGAAACCAGAAACTACTTATATTGCTATAGCTTCTTTGATCATCCCATTTTCATACCTTATTCCAAAAAGTTTATTCAACGACTCTTCCTGCTACTACCATAAAGTAGGTTAAGTTATGTATTCCGAAAGCGAGCATAATATTAATACTACAACTTGTGACAAGCGACACTTCTCCACGCGCTGGTGTGATACTCTTGCTCTGAATTATCAGCGGGAATTAAAAAGGAGACTTAATAAGTCACAGCGTATCCTTTCTTTATCGCGAACTAAGTTACATCTCCACCGGCCCCTCATCCGCTGCCCTGAATACAACACACCTGCCAGAAAATCCAGCAAAAAATGGAGCACAAACCTATATTCCGGTGATAATGAGGAGAAAGAAACAGAGGCTGATGAAAGTGGAAGTTTAGCCTCTTTCAACTCTTTAGAGAGCAGCGTAAAGGAGAGTAGCGATTACCCAGATCCGGGTAATTTGAAAGAAAAGAGAGAAGAGAGTAATCGAGGAGGTAATTTCCATGCTAATGTACCTGTTAAAAAAGGAAAACATGTTGGAAAGTGGCACCAGTTTTTAGGTTCTTCACAGGACATACAAAAGCTTGATGGATTAAATACCTTCCTCCCTGTTGTGTCTTCTGTTAAAAAAATAGAGAAAAAAGGTGCTGAAGTTGGCGATAATAAAAATACTAGTACGTTACCTTCCTCTTTGGAGTCTTCTCGAGACCATGGCAATGATGTTAAAAAAATCCTCCCCCTTGACGGCTCTTGCTTTGGGGTAAGCTACACAAGCAGTGATGGGGGTGAAGGGTTTTGGGTATGCTACTGGAGCAGGAATGGCCAGAAGTTATGGAAGCAGTTCAGCACGAAAAAGCATGGTTTTGAGGTGGCCCAGCAACTGGCCACTAGCCTGTTGAAATCAAAAGTCTATGAAGCAAGCAAATTAGTCGGTAGGCTGGGGAAGCAGTCACTAAATGAAGGAGCAAGTTTTCAGCATACAGGATCATCCGCATATAACTTTGGTAAGTTCAAACAAGGATGCTTTAGATGGGATTATATATCACACATTATTTTTGGAAACGATGGGATAAAAAGAGATTGAAGAGCAGTAAGTGGAGTGTTTTTTCTGAAAGGAGAGAGAATTATCTCATTTTTTGGCGCTTGATGTGTGTGGGGGGAGGATTTTGGCGTTTTAAGATTGTTCAGGCTGAAAGTCTGCTATTTTAATGTATCTTTCGTTAGAAGTAGTTGTTTTGGCAGCTGTGGTGGAGAGCTTTTCAATAAACAAGAATCTCCTGTTCATATTGTTTGATGATATCCATTTGCTGTTTGGAAAGCAAAGTCTTGAGTGGTTTTTTTTTGTTGATTGTGGTCTCTGTGGTTTCAGTGTGTGTGTATTTATGTGCGTGTATTTCTTGATGTGTGTGTTTATATATTTGCGGGCGTTGATGAGTGCTTCTATATATGTGTGTTTGTTGTGTGTGCTAATGCGTGTAACTGTATTTGTGCTCCTGTTGGCAAATATGTGGACTTTTTTTTAGACGTTTATCCCCGCATCCTGTCCATTTCTTCCGCTATGAAGGCTTGCTTTTTTTGTGCTTGGATTTGCGAATTCAATGCCTTGAAGAAGTGACTTACTGCCGAAGCATCCTCCCTCTCATTTTTCTTCTATCCCTTTCTAGTTACATCTTCTTTTTGCTTTTGCAGCTAAGTTTTTTCCTTTCTGTTATTGCGGCTAACTCCTGTCGTGATAATAAGTGTGTTATTTTGAGAGCTCCACTAATACTCCCTCTATTGTTTTATATCATATGATTGCATTATGTAGAAAATTTGATAGAATCCGCTTTTTTGGAGGAAATTTTCACTTGATTGCGCAGAAAGTTTGATATAATACTAAAATATGTTATATGCCTTGCTTGTGGAAACGCAGATGATCCTGTGTCGGTTCCTACGCAAAATCAAGTATCTTCCGCAGAATGGACTTCATCAGAAGTAGACCATCATACTGAATCTTACTTAAAGTTTTCTTCCAGTGGATTTTCCCGAGTGGGTAAAGACGGGGCAGAGGATGTTGATGAATCAAAAGCTGTGAGGTTCATAAATGAATTGGAGCCTGATTTGTGTCATGAAAAAAAGGCAGAAAATTGCTCATACAAGCGTGCAAGTTATAACGGAGTACGATCTGGTCAAAAAACTTCTTTTAAATCGTATTCTCGGCAACATCTTCGTAATTGTAATAACAAAGAAGAATTATCCATTCATGGTGACCCCCAGTGCTCTCCAGCAGTAAGTTCGTTTCGTTGCAAAGCATCAAGATTTTTTTCCCCTTTTGAGTATTCCGTGAAATCTCATGGTAATGTTGCACATGTGATGACAAGTCAACCTAGTAGAGTGTCATCAGTGGAGTTACGCGCTCCTATAGATTGCGTGAAGGAAGAAGTGCTTCAAAAAGCCATTCCGAGGATACACATACAAAAACAGGAAGATTCTACACCCGAAGAAGATTTTTTTGTCAATAACGCTCAAAAATTTCTTGGGAAGAAGGAACATGAAGACCAGACTCTACAGGATTTTCCCAGCTATTATAGTGTAGAATCTCTGGACTTGAAGAAAGCTAGTAAAGCTGGACTGGATGAGATGGGTTATGAGGCGGATTCAGGGCAAAGTGAAAGTAATGATAAATTTGAGGAAAATAGTGTATATGCTGAAGAAAAGACATCCATGCTAAGGCAGTTACCAGATGAGGCTTGTCGGGAGGACTTTTGGAATGGTTACGGACGTCTTCACTCGAGAGTATATATGAAGGATGGGGATAACTTGGTTGGTGCAGGTTTGTGTACTAAGGGGGGAGATTCACTGTCATATCTATGCGTTTGAGAGATTTGGGAGGGCGTGTGTTTTTGGGTGGGTGTGTGTGTATATCTTAGTATGTGATTGGGTGGGTGTGTGGGTTTTTTTTGTGTGCGTTTTTGGTGTGTTTGGGTGTTCTTTTGGGTGTTTTTCGTTGGAAATTGTGTGTTTTCAGTGTCTATAGTGTCCTATATTTACAGTATGTGTTTGTAAGCATCCATGGATTGGATTTTTTCCCATCCTTAGAGTACTAATTTTAATTTCTTACGCTCTGTGCTATCATTTTAAATACCGCTCTATTTTTTTGGTGTAAGGTCATTTTTCTTTGACTCTTCTGGATTGACATTGTAGTTTTTCCTTGTGTGCTGTTTATACGAAACTGGTAAATATAGTTGTCTATGCTTGAAAGTTTGCATCACTGTCTCTTGTGATACAATTTTAATAATATGCCAATTTCTATTTTATTCTGTGCTGTTTTGTGTATTCTACTTTCCTCATGTTACTTAGATTATTCTGGCATGACGCGTAGCAGTGAAGTATCATTTGATGAAAAGAACAACGCTTGGTGGGTGCATTGGAAGAATCCTCAGAAGGACAGTGCAGATTCGATTTCTTTTAATGTAGACCTTTATGGATTTGAGACTGCCCGCAAGCTTGCCTATCAGCAGCATATTTTTAACGTCGAAACTAACGGAAAGGGGTCGCCTGCTAGCTCTAAGCGAGCGTTGGATGCGTCTGACTATACCGAAGATTTACCGCAAGACGAGGCTCCAGATGAAGCTGGAGATAGGCTTATGGAATTACAATCTGAACCTCAGTCTCATGGACGAAATTTCAAATCACAGCACGGCGGGCATAGTAATATTACAGAGCATGAGGCTCATTCAAAATTTTATCAACGAAATGCACCTTCCTCCACTAACTTCTCTCAAGCAAGAGCTTCGAACTTTTCTAGAAACGACATTATTGTTTCCAACGTATTGGGAGGGTTTCGAAGCCCCTTTGAACCTGCCTCTTCTCAGGTGCATTCTGAGGCTTACATGAAAGAAGGGTGCAACGCGGCTGTTATGGCCTCTAATCGTACTTCGTCAATTCTTAAGGGAGGTGTACCGCCAACCCAGCTGCAGCATGGGGGTAATAAGGATGTGGCCACAGCCTCTGTGAGGCGTCATGCTGGGGGCTCAGATTTCTTTGATAATTTTCCTGCAACTGCCGCCGCAATCAACACTAGTTCTGCAGGCGGGGGCGGTGTTTATCTAGATACTACATCTTATACGATTACTCAATTTGGATCTGGGAAATGGGTGGCTTGTTGGGAGATCAATGGCCGGCTGCTGCAAAGGTCGTTTCTTATATCGCGTTTTGGTTATAGTCAAGCGAAGGTAATGGCTGAGGCTTGGAGAAGCCGTAAGTATGCCCATATGGTTAATGCTGTCTCGTCTTTTTCTGGAGCTAGTATCTCAGGTGTTATGCCTACTCCAGCTGTGAATAATCAAGCGATAAAATCGAGGGGGCGTGGCAGACCTCCGAAAGCGGATCGTAACGCTTTGAAGCAACCATGGAGCAAGCAGTTTACGTTTCAGAACTTGGCGAGCTCTAAGTTTTTGCCAGCAACTAGTGGTGATGGTAGTGGTTTAAAAATTGAGAAGCCAGGGAGGGGAGGAAAAACTGTGTATGATAGGTATGGTAACAAACTGGCTCGTAGAGAAATGTTACTAAAGAAGATGAAAAAGCAGAAGATGGCTGGAGGATATGTTATGACTTGGCTTGGTGAAGATAGAGGAAAACCTGATGAAAAGTGGAAAGCTTTCGGAGCAGCTGATGAGCATAGCATGACTGAAAAGGGTTAGTAATAAATTTTTGGTGCATACAGGTTGATTTTATTTATTAGTGAACTTTTTTATCTCGAATTGTTGTCTTAAGTTTCTATGAATGGTTAGGGATATTGCAAGTTTGGCGTGATTCTCTTTTAAATGGTGGCTGTGCGTAACAGAGACATGTCTTGGTAATTCTCATGGCTACTTTTCCCAGCGTAGAAGGCTTTGGAATGCTGTAAGTATGGTTGAAGGAACTGGAGAGCATTTTTATGCTAGCGACTTTCTTTCATTTCCTTCAGTGTGGATATATTTTTAAGCAGGCAGATTTTATATGCAATATGTTCAGCATGCTTTATGGTCTCTCCAGCAACTTCATGGGGCGAACGTTTACTGAATGTAACGGTTACTGTGCTGCCTGAAGCTTTTTTTATGTGCATGTATGCTTTTGTATGCTTAGAAGCATTTGTGCTCTTTTGCTTTCCTGTCATTGACTTTAACTGCCCTTAACCCTTTTCTGTTTAACATATATGCAGGTAAAGTAAATCCCAATGCTATCTTTTTTTATTTAATTATCTAAACTCATTCCTGTATCACTTCTTTCTTTGATATCTTATTCCCTTCATCCTTGTACAACGTTTTGTGTGTTGATTGCTCACCTTCTTATTTAGGGACTAAAAAAAGGAAGAAGCATGGCACTGGAGGTTTTAACGCTTCTTCCTATGCACCATCGTGTGAAGGAAGTCCAGCTCGCCAAAGTGATGCACCCACTATTCCAGCGGGTTTATACTGGGACCCTGAAGAGGCTGCATGGTGTGTAACGATGCCACCCCAGTCATGGCAACTTTCTCCATTAGATCCAACCAGTAGTAGCCCCACTACTGATGGCGATGCTACTGTTCCAAACTTGAAGGTTTTTCACTCTTCGGTATATGGGTACGACCAGGCGAAGCGGCTTGCCCTTTTGCACCAGAAAAAATTGGAAAAGCAGCTCTTACATTATTATTATAATAGTGGCTCTCCTGGAATTGCCTACGAAAGATCTAGGCACTGTTGGAGGGTTACCTTTTGGATACCAAGCAAGCAGATGAGACGCAATAAATATTTTAATATAAGCAAGTATGGGTGGGAAAGAGCAAAGCAACTTGCCCTACTTTATCGACACAGGGTGGATGAGCTCAATGGAGAAGAACCACTCGATTGGGGCAGTGGCCCCAATCTTCCTCAACAGCCTGAAGATCAATTTTTACGACAGGTTCTTGAGGCTGACCATCCGTATACGGTGAAGTATAAGGCTTCTTCGGGACTTGCTGGCCGACAATTGCGTTCAGACAACTGCCCTGGAGTTCACGATCGAGCTAAATTAATGAAGCCTGTGGCCAAAACACGTAAGAAGCGGTTAGAAAAGACAAAGGATGCTCTAGGAAGTCGTGGATCACAAATAAAGAGCTGGCATGTGAGGCTGCCTAAACGGAAAGTGTTGCCACAGAAACATTATGGCATGGAAGAAGAAGACGAAGAAGAAGAAGAAATATCGCCATACATAGTTGATCATCAGGAGATGCCTGAGGGGGAAGAATTCCATTCAGAAACAAATGAAAAAGAAGTTCCTTCCTGCTCGAGTAGCAGGCGAGATTCCCAAAGCAATGCTACTGTTACTGCTACGGATGGAAGCGAGAATGCTTATCATGTTCTTCCGGATTATTGCGTTGATAAGCAGGCACCAGTAGAAGCTCCGCGTATCTGGAGGCGTACTTCCGATCCAAATCATCCGACTTCCAACGTTAAAGGTGTTCATTACAGCAAACGAGAGAATGCCTGGATTTGCCGATGGTCTGATGCGGAACTAAACAAGGTTGTTGTTAAGAGTTTCCAGGTAAAATTGCATGGCTTCGATGAGGCTAAGAGACTTGCAGAGAAACAAAGGTTGGAAAAGGAGGCAACGGGGCAAGCGAAAACTCGTGCACCTTCGGAAGCTTCAACCTCAATGATTAGGTATAGCAAGCCGCATGATAGCTTCCATGGAGCCTGGAAAGTTTTCTGGACGCACGATAACCATTCTTATGTTAAGTCATTTGATGTGAATGCTTCTGGTGCAATAAAGGCTCGACAGCTGGCCTGCAATTTCAAGCGAAAGATTGATATGCTGGTGAGGCAAGCGGACTACCCAAGGCGACTACCGCTTTCGTTAAAAAAGACTGCAGAGTTGCAGTCTAATATGGAGCCAGATCATTCTGAGCTAAATGATGAGATGATGCTCGAAGACGAGTTAGATGGATATGAGGATGAAGGCATGCCACAGAGCAATAGTGAAATATCTTCAAAGACTGCTGGCGGCTTCAGCGCTGAGGAAAATCAACTGTCTTCCCGCTTAGCTAATCTTGAGAGATTTAAGAGCTTTGTAAACTCTTTTCCCGAAAAGTATGCGGACGTCCGCAATACTCTCTCAAGGACATCTCCCAGAAGGTCATTGAAGCACTCAGGTCCCGTCATGGACGAGGGAGTAGGAAACAGCGGCCTAGATGCTAGTAGAAATTTTTACCCCAACAAATTCTATAATATGGAGACATGTGAAAATGAAGAATCTCAATCAGACGAGGAATTTTCTCAGAGTCCTCATTCTGCGAATGCTGGTGTTACTTCTTCAGTGCGGCTATGCATGAAGACGGACAAGCCTAGAGCTCATGACCTGGAAACATCAAAGGGCTCTAAGAGGGAAGTTAAGATGGCGGCTAACTACCATGGGAATATCAAGTACCCTTTAAGGGAGTTAGATTCAGTGCATGCGCAGGCACCTCAAAATTCTGGAGAAAGTCTTCAAGTGGAAAACCTCCGGGGTGAAGACATAGGAGATGATATGAGAGGCCCAATTCCTGTTAATTCGTCAAGGGTTGAACCTCATCGGGTGAATACAGATATTTATGACGAAAGTGCTGACGAAAGTGATGTAGATGCTTCGAGCCATCACTTATTAAGCGCATCTCCAGACCACTCTGATGCAATGAGCGATGATGAAAATGCAGATCATAGCGACAAAGAACGTAGTTGTAGTTTGGAACCTGTTAATCGATATTATATGAAAAGTGATATAGGTCATCAATCCCGATACGAACATCATGTTCAGGAAGGAATTGGGATATCCGTGGCATCTTATAATGGGCTGTCTCCGAATGAAGGAATTTTAGAAATTCCTTAGATGAATATTTTAGCTGATGAAGAGATGGGGCCGCCATCATGTGGTGATGTTTTTAAAATTTTTGAGGGAATCAGCTTGAAGATTAGTAACTTAGAGCCTCTTTATGGTTATCATGCGGTGGATATGAAGTATTATGCGGCTGTAGCTGCTGTAGTAACTGTTTGTAGGAGCAGTCCGCATCAGGTTTGAAATAGCGTTAAGTGCTATAGGGCAGTGGGAGGCGCCTTTTTAGAATAATCGGTACGCTAGCTGCTATAATATCGGGAACATTTTTGTATTTCCGACTTTTTGCCATGTAGTTGGTCGAAAGTTTGAGATAGCTGGCTGGGGAAAGAGTAGAAAACTAAAGCTTAAAATTTTTTTTTTGCGTTTTGTAGAGATTGAAGGTTAATACGGGTAGTAATGGATGGAAGCTTTCGGGGAAGTGAAGCCTGTCAAAGGCTGAGTTCTAAGTCGGAGTAGAGAATGAAGTCCTCCAGAAGACTTCAAATATGCCGGAAGATCTGCTTGCTGAAATAGTAGCAAATAGAAAAATTGCATTGAACATTTGCTTTGATGATTAGCACAGCATGAATATTATGGTGGCAAAAGTTGATATCAAACCGATAATACATACAACTTTTTTGCTGCCTTCAGTTAGCTATCGTTTTATGGGTACCGGTATTTTCGCTGTTGTCTGTCTTGAAACCATGAATGTGCCAATCATTAGCTGGGGAGTCCAAGTTTTTTCCGTGGCGTGGGGCTGGTGGGGTTGTGGAATTCTGCAGTGCCGAGTGCATAGTTTCGTCGCATAGGTGTTTTTACGGGGTCGCCCTTGCCTTCTACCGGAGTGTATTTGCAAAAACTTTGGAAAAGTCACATTTCACAGTCTGGCGGTGCCAAGCTTTCGCCACCAGAGTATAATGGCTAGTTTTCTCTACGGTGGGATCTGCTTCTGTCCTGCAACCTATTAATTAAGGCATCACGACTGTTTGAGTTGAGCTTATAGACCATGTACATGTTTATTGGATTGTGGGTAATCTGGCTTCTTCTTTTATGGTGTCTTGCTTCACCGCGTACTTATCCGTGGCAATGAACTTCGCCGTTACCCCTTTAACTTTAGATCTGGCTTTAAATTGCTTCGGCTTGCCTTGAATTTTTGTGAACACCGAACATAGTACTCAGAAATCTGGCATGTTGTAACTGAGGCTTCCCCTTAGGTCTGCCTGTTACACAGGTGGCCTGCCTCTAAAGTCTTAAATATTTTGTTAGCAGAGATATATTCCGTGCGAACTGCAGTTAAGTAAAAGGTGTTGTACGGCAGATGGGTTTTTCTGGGTATATGTATTAGCCTAGTTTAAAAATAAAATTGGGAATATGGTGGTATGGTGTGTGCTCTACGTAGTCAGTGTTTTCTCTCCACCGTCTGGAAGGGTTTTGTACCCGTCTCTTGCAGCTCTAAGATAGCTTTGGGATTTTGGTCGGACTCTTTCACTCGTCACTTATTCATGTAGTTCATGGCTTCGGTGGGAATTAGCTTTTACCTGGTGAGCTGCGAATATATAGCTACTCTTCAAGAACTGTAATACATGTCGTGGTTTAGGAAACTAGGTAATCCAACTCGGGTGCTTAACCAACAAGTACACGTGGTGCCCTGAATGAAGATGCCGATTATAGTCCATGTAATATCGTATAAATGTTTTGGGACACTCGTATGTACCCTTAGTTTACTGCCACGAAGCCGTAATGCTTTCTACTACCTATTATTGGTATCAGGAGAATGAAATTTCCAATATTTCGTTTACCTCTAAAAGATGTGGCATTCTTCTATTATGTGTAAACCTCAGTGGTAGCGTGGGTGCTTTCATCTCGGCGCCTTTTTTATGTCAACATGCCAAGCGAGTTGCTCGTGCGAGGGTACTCACACGTAGAACCTTCGAGTTCACCCTTGTACGCGGCGTGATTCGAGTAAACTACTAATGTAGCCAGTTTCGCTCACGCTTCACTGCTGTTTAGATATGCTTGAAACTTTCGTAAATAATTGAGTAACATATCCATATTAAATTTGCCATCCAGCGTCTTTAACGCGAGAAAAGTAGAAGCTTCTCATAGAGTGAGTGTGCTATTTACAAACTTGTACATGCAGCGCTAGGCGTATCGTATTACTCCTCCAAAGACATGGAAGCACGTAACATATTGAGTACGCACTGAGACAAGGGCTCTTACCGGGTACCGGGGATGCGCTAGTTACTAAGCCTCTTCCACAAACCCTACCCGGCATGCGGCGAGTTGCTTAGTTTCGGCCAGTGGTTGCAGCGTCGCTATGATGCGCATCGTCCAAGTAGGGTACTCCCGCATCATGGTGCCCGTAAAATGTAAAATGAAGGTGCAGGTAGGCTCCTTTCTCCCGCTTCATTGAACTTCAGGATGGCGTTCGATTATGCGCGCTATTTTTGGACTTTGATTGCCTTCGTTCAAAGATACCAGAGCGCGGTATATATGCGGTTTAATGAAGATTCTTTCCGAATAACATGGCGCGAAGCTAGATTATGCGATGAATGCAGGAAGCTGAATCTTAGATTTTCTCAAAATCATCAGATTTTATGACCAAGCGGGGCTAAGATGGGTTTTCCGAGGAAGACCTTATCGAGGGACTGGCGGCAATTTCTTTCGAAGGTAGTTTAATACGTGAACATTAACCAAGGCCTGTGCTTCGGAGCTTCCTAAGTTTCCACGCTACCGATAAAATTAATACAAGAAGACTTCTTCGTGCTAGTAGCTGCTTATTAGCAGCATGCAGTGATGTCAAACTATATACACCTTATAGAGAGCATCTGTACACGCGATGGGCCAGTTTATTTGTGATAATATTGTACTCTCCTCTTATGCCCCCTACTACCATGAATCTTAAGTGAATATATGACCGCTGCTTGGCTTAATTGGGTCCTATCTAACCAAGCTGGACATTAATTGCCGCAGTTTAACTTGGTTGAATTTTTTTTCAGCAGATTTCAAGTAAGATGTGAGAGCAAGCAGACGTATAGAGGCGTGCATATTAAAGCAATCATGTGTAGCCATTTGCACGCTACCCTTGACTTCAAGGTTTTTGCCACCTTTTTTTGCACGTTTTTTGGATATAGCAATCTTTTCTGCATAGCAGCTATCGCACGTCGCAAGCTATCTGAGACGTGTTTAAGAATGAAGTATTAATTAACCCCCCCCTTAATATCCTCAAGTGGGAATCTCTGTAAAGCGTCCCTTAGTGAGCTATTATGTGTGCAGGAGGGACCCAAAACATTTAAAAAGCCAGCAGATAGGAAAAATGTTTCCCAAGTGGCTGGCGAAATAAGGATAAATACACCGGCGACGCTGATTTTGATTTAACTCTGTGTACCATTATGTCAGCATGATGCAAAAGCGCTCTTACAAAAATCCCCTATTTCTCAGTAGAAGTTAGTTTCAACACCATTATCGGCAAGCAACCTAATTACCGATTTACACTTGTCATTCTTATTTGGATCAATTAGCGTTGAAAAACTAGCTATATCATCAGCAAAGTCCGCACAGCGAATCCCCGGCAATGCACCTCCTCAAATTCTCATTGAGCGGAACATCAGAGGTGATACGGTGTTCTGCAATTGCTTGATGACGTTATAAGTGTAAATTCCTGAAACATACGTCCCTGCAATTGCACGTGCGATAAAAAGTTTAGCAGCGATGAAGAAAACGCAAGTTCATGTTCTTCATGCTCCGCTGCTAGCAGTTATAGCCGCTAAGGACACTTCGCTTTAGTGTGTTAATCAGTAATTTTCCGGGAATTAACTTTACAAGCTTTTCTGCCACTTTTGAGGCCATAAAGCTTTCATCGCACGTACATAGCACGCAAGCCTGTAAAAAATTTTTTCATGGAAGAAAGCATACCTTCACAAATTTTTTTAATATATGGTAACGATTTAGCGTTAATTATTTGATGTCGCTGTCGCCGCGCCTGCTGGATTTGCAAGCGACTCATGGGGACCAAGAAAGCATACGAGCCACTCCGCTTATGTATTGCGAGGTGGAATATCTTGCTTTCTGTAGATGCCATGCCCAATAGTTAAGTTTAGGAAAGGAATGGAATATACTCTATTCTTAGGAGTTGTAGAACGTATTGTAGTGTGTACACCTTTGTCTTTATCGGTATATAAAATGAGGGAACCTCGCTTTTTTTCCTCATTACATGTCGAGCTTGTGATGGCATCAGCAATTCAAATATCCCGCAAATACGTAGCTAATTTCCAGGATGCTGCTAGACAGAAGATGCTTCTGATTTGATGGACTACAAGTTCTTCACGCCTAAAGAGAGAACTACTATGGACTGGAAAGAACTTGAGCACTTCACAAGCCTGCTGGAATCAGTGATCACTGAGTTCACCGTTGAATGTACTTTACTGCAAAAAATTACACAGCAAAATGGGCTCTCAGGCCCCTAAACCACATTAACTAAGGATAGGCAGTCGAATGATCCCGTATTCCTAGGACCAAGGAAGCGCAATATCCTCTGCCAGTCGCAGAGTTACTTCGCAGGAGATTATCACGAAAGTGCCAGTGACACCGCCATGACTTTATCAGCTAATTCAGGTGTACTCAACTTCACCGCTGCCTATGATTATTTAACCCATACTCTTTATCCAGAGGCAGAAAAAAGTACCGGTAACGGAGGTGCGACGGCAGAAAAAAACAATATTTTTGCAGTACAATCGGGCACGCCGGTGTCTCCAGCATATCGTCTGAGACCTTACGGTGCATCCGCCGATAGTCAGACTGTAAGTGGTACGACAGCGTCTACTGGATATGCAGGAAAATTTGGAGAGCGCCCTAAATTACTCGGGACAACATGTGGCTTCCCTGAAGCCCCCCTGAGTTACAGTGATACCCCAGCAGGTAGCTATTACTACTTGTGCAAAAGCCAATTTCCTCAATCTACATCAACGACTAATGCGACCCAGCGAGAAAGCTTGAAATCCCCATCCTTTTATGGATTCCAAAATAATCCTCTTCAATCGTCCAACATTGTTTACAATTCATTTGAAGCAGCTACTTCTGCAGACGTAGGGAGATATGTATTAACCGTAGAAAATCTATTTCCTTCTTCCCAACCTTCACTGCAGTATGAGACCTCAAAAATCATTGGGAGTATCACTCTGGATGATATGTCGAAAAATTCTAGTGTAACTAAAGAAAATGGGGCAGAAAGTTCAGAAGGGGCCTATAGGCCAATATCCTACCGCAGTCGGGAAGCACTTGAAGCTTATCCTGGCTATGAGCGAAGTAACTATAATTCCTGTCGACTGATGCAGCCATACGATCCTATGAGAGCACCTTCAGCTGCTGGGGAGATATTGAAAGTTCGAAAAGTTCAGAAACATACTAGCGTAGGTAGTGTTGGCCCTGTTTCTTCAGAGAGCGTCGAAAGCCGTCTGCAAAACCAAGCGCAATCAAACCAAAAAAAATTTATGGGGGTAAAAATGTCGGTGAATGGCTATAAGCCAGCTAAACGAAACGTTGCAGCTGTACAAGCAAGCACAGTAAAAAAGCCGTCCGGGAGGGCCGATAGAATCATTCTGGAAAGTGAGCGACTTATAGCATCTGGAGAAGCTCTGACAACAAATGTAGCGCAGCCGCTGAGAAGCAAGCCTCATCAGGAATGCGGTGACAGGGAAGTGAGCGAACAAGATGCAAATGCGATGATGACTAAAGGGAAATCAACTTTAGGTTCTTACAAAATCTTCGTTGACAGCCTCTTCTCATCTTGTAATCTAATTTGTGAGAAGGAGGAGAAGTGCAGCCCTATGGAGCCCGTAAAGAAGATAAACAACTCAGCAGGACCAGATAGACACACTAATTTTAATGAGACAAGTGAGTTAAAGCCCGAAGACATATGTAAAAATAAGAATGGTAGCTCCTGCGATGGCCTTCAGATTAGTTAGCGGTTACCTCTACTAGACAAGATGCCCTCGGTTCATGAGAACCATCGAAAAATAGATATAGAGATATGCACACCTAATTTTAGTGATTGTTTTGCACATCTGCAACGTGAGCAAACATAAGAAAAACAGATCGAACTCCTCGAAGACTAAAGGCATCTGGATTAGGGTCTGAGATAAAAATATAGCTGCTTCAAGGTGAAGGTCATCGTTTTAAGCTGGCTTACATTCTTTCCAACTTAATCCCAAGTCAATTCAACACGCATTTAGTACAAAATCCCGTTCCTTCTTATGAGATTTAAACTGGCGGTGGAAATTTTCCCTATGACAAACCTAGAAATACCGTAGATAGGAATAAGCGTACATAGAGAATCATGGGCTGAAATTCCAATCCTAAAACCATATAAAAAAGTGAAGGTTCCATAATTTTTGTAGTGCTGGTAGCTATCAAGCTTTCGAATAAATTCTTTAATACAACTTAAAGCGCAGGAAGAATAGGAATACAGTGCTAGCAATGATATTTTCATCTGGATACTCAAGGGCGAAGTGGTTATGAGCGCCTTGAGCAATATTTTATGACAAGAAGATTGCTGTAGGACATCATCTTTATAAAAAAAGAGATGCATCAGAGAGCCTAGAATGTGGCACAGCCGAGCGAAGTAGATGCAGAAAAGTCGCAGTCCTTAAAAATTATGGGGGAGCCTACATTCCTGAATATTGTTTATTTCAGCGTTTTATCCCACCAAGTATATTAAATAATAGTAGGTTAAAATTGTGTGCCAAGTGCCAAACAGTAATCTAGCTACTCCAATTGGCTAAAAAAATGGCATGTAGTCGCTTTAGCAATAGTCTCATAATAACGAAATATTCTTACTATCCACCAATCCTGCTAAATGTTGCATATTCATCTCAGATGGAGGTCATGATTCATCTTACCTCCGTGGATCTGAAACCCTACATGAGGCGTATGATGACCCTCAAAGAGCTTTTCCTCCTGAAGTAATTTCAAGGCAGGGAAAGGATATCAGAGATCACAATCAAATACCAGCAGAAAAAATTAGTTCGCCGAACCAAGCGGAGGTTAAAAGCATGCCACTATCATGTGAAAATCAGGAAATGTTTCAACGCTATTTTTATGGATGATGCTGCTTTTGGAATCAAAATGGCGAGCAAGGGTCACGTGATTTAGACATCAGTATAGGCTTTTGCATTAACTTTTTCAGGGCATTATAGCAAGATTATAGATATCTCACATATTTTTCAGCAGAAAAAGTGCTTAATTCGTTCACTAGATGCCTGAATGTGCTTCGGATACCTATAGCTTTATGTTTAATTCTGATCCATAATCCACGAACAGAATCATTTAGCTAATTTCGGAGGATGTAAATTGCGAGAAAACATGAGCAGCAGCATGAACATTTTCGATCGTAAAGCTT
The DNA here is from genome assembly GCA_015657535.1 of Nephromyces sp. MM_2019. Taxonomy (NCBI): domain Eukaryota; phylum Apicomplexa; class Aconoidasida; order Nephromycida; genus Nephromyces; species Nephromyces sp. MM_2019. The sequence continues at coordinate 112,371 of JADHZB010001652.1, forward strand.
CTTATGGCATAAAGCAGTAAGTTTAGTAGGAAGAAGGAGACTCATCTCTGGCTTGTCCATAAAAGAGATTCAGAAAAAAATAGCGGATCAGCAAATACATAGGCTATCATCATGCATCCGACCCTCAAAGAAAAACTCCCCATTCACAGGAATATTTGTTCATTGTATGCTAACAATTGGACACCATCAAAAGAAAATTTACTACGTACAAAATATATTGTAAGTGTTAAGGAAGCTTTGTCATATCAATGTTATACTACCAGCACCATCTATAAGCAAACTAGCTCCCTAATTATAGAAAACGTAACAGCGTCTGTGTAGTAAGACTTCTAGCTAATGTTGCAATACTAAGTTTAAAGCAGAAGTGATGTTTTGATGAAGGGGAGTTGGGTAAACCTGCTAGATACTAAGTTTCATTGAATGTCTATTAGCTGAATAGTTTCAGTCTTTAAATGCTGGAGCACACATACAGAACCTCGAGTACCCGGGAATGTGCATATTTATCGTGTGCAGCATGGTATTATTCTCTAGAGCATTACGCAATCACGAAACATTGATGCGGGACATGCACAGCATTCCACTAAGAAATGAGCGGTACCCGAAAAATGACAGTAGATCCATAACAACGCAATTCAATTTCCCGAAATAAACCGAGCAATATCACACATCAAATTAAAAATCAGTTTGGAAAAATTCCTTTCAGAGCATACACCTTGAAGCAAATTTACCTAGCGGCGTACACAACCTGAGTCATTGTTGTAATGTGCTAGTAGATCGAGGTGGCGCTTCCGATACCAGGTAACGAAGCCTTCTAATTGAAGTTAGCGTATGTATTTATGCAAGCTTTATATTCTTTTTATCAGAAAAACTTTAGTGTTACAAAAAATAGTGCCACTATTTCGGTACTCATTCTTTGAAGCATTCCTATCCCAGGCGCAAAAAGGATTATGCTTATATAAAATATGAGGATTATATAGCAAAGCCTTCGTTTTCGCCTAAAAAAAAGTTGATTTCTATGAAGACTAAATTTTGACTCTTTCTAGGAAGCGTCAAATAAACTTTCCCCTTGCTAAAGATATTTCAGCACTGTATCCAGCTCAAAAGTTAAATCAGATGAACGAAATTAGTTCAATGTATGATGCGCCCTTTAAAGGCGCTTATTCTTTGTAGTAGAACTACTGAAAAAGTGTTTCGCATTATTTTTTTCCTTTGGTAAAGTGGTGTAGTACGCATAGCTTCAAGCAAGAGATGCAGCAGGCTTATAGAATTGCATAAGGCTTGAGAAAATGAAATGGATATATAACTTCGGCAATCAAAGGATAAGTACATAATCTTGCTCAACCTCATTCTGCGTGAAAAAATTTCGCAGGGAAAGCAGGATTCGTATGTCAAGCGCATGTAGACTAAGTCCCTTCATGGAGGGCTCTTCTATAGCCCCCCAAGGGCCTCTGGAAACCTCTGGTGATGCAGAAATCCCGTCTACGGGAGAAAATTCGGAAAATTTCCCCAAAAATGGCTTTGCAAGGACTTTAAGCTCATTTAACGGTGAAGAATTGAAAAAAGAGCTCGAAGCGGCGCAGTATGATCTTTTCTCAAAAAGGCTTGAAACAGCACGATTGCTCGAGGCAGTGGCAGAAAAAGATTTTAGCATTGCTCATCTGGGAAATCAATTAAGAATAAGAGCTGCGGAGGCGCGCAAGATCAAAGAAGAAACTGACAAGCTTTTCAATAAGCAACAAGCTATAGTGAGTAGGTACAAGATAGACATAGAAATCGCTGCACAGCAGCAACAGAAGATTAAGGAGGAGATGAAAAGAAGAGACTTAGAAATACTCGAGCTCAAAGCCAGTAATGCAAGATTAGGAGCGGTGGCGAGGAAGCAAGAAAGCAGAATTAAAGCTTTAATAGAGAAATTAGGTGAAACAAAGCTTGAAATAGCAAGGGTGATAGACAACACGCTAGATAAAGAAAATGAAATAAGTGAAATAAAAAGCCAGCTACTCGAGTACAAGCGTAATGAGGAAAGAATATACTTAGGGCGCATGCTGCGGAACCAGCATTGCACCATAGATACATTGCTATCTTTAGAAGGTGAAATTTGTAAGTGCAACGAAGTGTAAAAAAGGTGCAAATAAAATTAATCGAAAATAATGGGTAATAGAAGAAAGGAGATTGCCCTCTAAACAGCGCATCGATGACGGATACACGGCAGTGCGAAGAAACAATTTTCTCCTACTAATTTTTTTTCAATCATATACTTTGCTCTGTTACTTTCTCCGTTTTAAAATTAGCGGCAGCTACAGTTTTAAACAATATTCAGAACCTGAAGGGGTCTCAGCACCAATAACTGCGTATCCAGAGCATCGCAGGGCTAGTAGCCTGGTATTGCACTTCGATTAATGCTTTAAGTGCACAAATTGTTGTTGAATAGCCATTTATTGTGGCATATGACTAAGCCCATAACGGGGCCAAATTTGAGTGAGGTCAGAGCTAAAAATTTGAAAGATATTATTATAATGTCATGGAAATAAAACTAATATTACTTCTCGCAAAATGAGAAAAACAGCATAACTCATTCAGCAAAAGCAAAGCGCAATGGCCTCAAAAGTGCATCAAACATTCGCAAAACCGCCAGTTGTTCCTAAACTAGGAACTCAGTAAATTTTCCTAGTATTAAGGTTATATAGCTCTCATTGTCATGAACATTCTTTTAGATAATATAAAGTAGGTATAGCAATTTTTGGCGCTTTATTTTCGCGAGCGAATACACTTTTCTGAATAATGATACACTTAAATCCTGCAATTGGGAGTACACACCCTTTAGTTCACATGTATAGGCAAATAGTAGACAAGCCAAGCATACGCTTAAAAACCACCAGCCTACATCATTCTAAAGCGATTCCCACACTAAATCCTAGAAGGAAACAAGCTGAAGTGCTTTCCACGATTAAGCGTTTTTGTATCCTTTATAAGATAATTTCTCAAAACGATATATTCATATGGACTGACGACTTTTGCAACATGGAAGTACTTGAACATATTCAACTCCTTATTTGCCTCAAAAATTTTGCATGCTGGAGTCAGCTTCGTAATATCTCAGCTTGCAATATTTATTTCGAAAATACAAAACAGCGCAACACTTATTAATAAAGTTGTTCGTGATAATTCTGTCTGTTTCAAAAAAATACACATAATTAAAAGAAGTTTCAAGTGCATTGTATGCATCTCAAGCAGGCTGATAAGCAAATGCGCATCGCTCTTGCTTCAGCGCAGGACATGAAATCATCATATATAAGCTTAACATATTAAAAGATATATGCAGAAAGCTAAGCATTGTACATGAGTACCAGAAAGCTCTCAATGATGGCAATGTATAGATCATAGTCTTTTCAAGCATACTAAGCTCAGCTCCTATTGAATGAAAAGAACTTGTGAAAAGTATGAAATATTATGCATAATATGGCTTTTCATAGCTGCAGCAGCCAGTCACATAAAAAAGCAATTTTATTCGTTATTAATGCTTCGTGTAGTGGTAGAAGCATCTGAGTATCCCTTGCTGCTGTGTGCCATGCCTGAGACCAGGTGAATTTCATATATATTAAACGAAGTAAGGCATAAACTTTGAGTAGTAAGGGCGACTTTGGGCAGCCCTGCTGACTTCTATTCATAGGTTAAACCATGCCAACCGATACAGTAAAATGAGTTTAGGACACACTTCAAGCCACATTCATTAAATCAATGCAGCTGAGTTAATCATGCCTTAAAAATATACCAAATTTCCCTCAAGAACAAAAAATTAGAGGCTATAGTGGAAAACTATGATCACCATTAAAACAGACACACAGCCTGCTATCACAAGTATTATTAAAATCAGTTAATACTCAAGTATCTAGCTGCAGTTATTTTACCGAAATTATTTTAGTAAGATATAAGCAAAAGCAATTTGGGGAAAATGTGCCTAATTTTAATAGAAATGTGAGCTACAAGGCTACGCAAAACATCATTACAAGCACGCACATCAAATTATTCAGATAGTCGTGCCAGTGCAAATTGGGCGCAAAATTTCTAGGCACTAAGCGTTAGTACAGTAAAAGGAATATCCTAGCAACAAAAATTAAAAGACTTAATTTCGCGGCTAGAAATATGCTGATAATAATTCAAAAATTGGCGAAAAATATTTTCCATAGCGAGGCAATTGCAGCTGCACTAGAAACTGAGTCAAACTAGCAGCCATGCCTTGAATTGGAAGAAGTTACATTGAGCTTGTAAGAATGATCATCAAAGCAGAAAAATGCGATATACCAAGGCATAATAAGGTAAAAATTTTCTTAAAAAGCAATAGCCTAATTGCATCTCTCTTAAAAATTTTTTAAATAGCTAAGGACCTTGGCAAAAATGAAGCTAAGTTCTTTCTTTAAGTAAATCAGTACTTCTACAGCACGTGAACACACACACGCATGCACACATAGATAGACGAGGCGTGATAGGGCAGAGTTTCATGGGAAGAAGATGATGATATCTTGAGTTTTATTATCTGTGCAATAAACAAGTTCTTTTCTGCCCATATTTGCTCCACACCATGCATTTCAGAAGTTATCTCCCTTTTTATTCATGCTTCCCCCATATGAAGGATGGGCATGTAAAATCAACGCAGTTTTATCATTCCCTTCTTTAAATCCAGCCCCCAACCCCCGGTTCATCAAGATACCTTTTTTGAAATTAAGTTATGAATCAACAGTATTAATTATCGCAGGCTAATTATTAGAAAAATACTTTTTTCTATGAAATTTCACTTAAATTTAAATTTGTGGCAATTTCGTTGCCCACTCTGGCCTTCCTCGAGATTTGCCTGCGCTCTTGGAAACCCAGCTTGGTTTCCACTCAGGTCCAAGCCACTGCCATTTACCTGATTTTCCCTGTAGCTGCATCACATGATCAAATTATTTTAGTATGCAGATAAAATGGAAAAGAGGAATATACTTTAGTACAGAATCCAACACACATAAATGATAAAAACGCTCGGCACACGCCATATTCCAACATTCTTAGAAGAGGGTGAAACCGGAAAGCAAAAAAAGCAGTGCAGCTGAGGCCAAAGAGTACATTAATACCTTGTAATATCATACTTTCGAGAATAAAAAAATTCTTCACAAGACACAAAATCAGGGTTAAGAATAAGTACAGAATAATAGAAACAAAACCCATTTTTTCAAAGTATTCTTAAGATCTTGATCTACCCGGGGTGCTGACCTTCATGAAGATAACCGCAGAAACGTAAAGAAAGATAATATTTCAACCACCACGACTGGTTCATGCTTTGAAAATAGGATTTATAAGTTTATTAGCTTAATTTAACAAAATTATTTTTTCATTATTCCACCACTTCAAGATGCAGAGAAAAGCAATACTCGCGAAAAATTCTGTTCAAACTATAACATTTTCATGGCTTCTGCTTACCATCCTTGGTTTACCACCACGCCGATTCCTTGGGGGGATGAAGTTTACTTTTCTAGATTCATCACCATATAGCTGCAAGAGAATTTTTATTCAAGTAGCGACTTTAAGTCTTGAAAAAATATGATTTACACTACACTTAAACACATTGAAAAAGCATCATAATAGCTAATTACACAAGAAGCAGTCCCAAGCTCAGCATTTCATAAATAACGAAGATGCGGCAAGGCAAAGAAAAAGCGATTTTTACTGTATTATCCTAATAAAAAAACTAAAAACATAGAAGACTACAATGAAGCAGCCATCGTAACAAAAAGAAAAAGAATTGATTTTCGATCGGTTTGCGGCTGCTGAAAACCGTACAGGAGTAAGAAAAAAAAATAATCCGTTAGCTGGCCGTTAGCTACATGACTATGGCAGATAACCCTAAAAAAATAATGCATTTTCTCCAATTTATTGAATACATAGAATGAAACATCATTTAGAGCTGAAATCCATGGCAGTTGGTGCACTTTTTACAGGATTTTCTTACCCTGAAACTCGTGTGAAAGTGATGCATTTGAGCGATAAAAGGTCTAACCAATTTTCAAATCAAGAACAAATCTATTTTTCATTTTGAAAGACAAAACAAAAAAGTACAAGTAAGCAGATCGAAGCTACTGTAGAGACTCTCTGGAATCTTTTGCCTTTGAAGATTGAAGTAGCTTTGCGTACGATGCGAAATTATGTCTTTTTTTAGAGCTAAAGAGGTGGTTTGCGAGACACATACAGAAACATTAGATATTAAGCCACTGGAGGGCCAAGCAAAAAATGAAGCTAGTGATATAGCATTGTTTTAAACGGTGTTTTCCAACAGAATGAAGCAAATATCCAGTTTAAGCAAAAAAATACCAGCCTAATAGTGAATTGATGCCAGCAAAATACAGCAAACCATAGAAATTCATTGCATCGAAACTATCTTGAGAGTATTCAAAGTTAGCAAGACTCTCAAATAAACCATGCTCCCAAGCCAGAGATTGATTAGATAATCAAAGAAAACCATAGCTCATCGATTATATTTTTTGATACCTGAGAGTCCAGCTGAGCTAAGAAGTTCAGCACCGTAAGACTACCTTCTCCTGGAAGATATGTTAAAAATTCATAAAGAGAAGCTGAATAACTATCAAAATCATGCAACATACGTTTGCATAGAGTAGCTACCTCACGCAATACATTGCAGTCCAAAAGGCCCTTAACTTCATAATCTACGCTGTCCTCGAGTTATGGTCAAAACATAACCCCAAAAGCAAATATTAAGGCGATAGTGGATAGTGGCATAAAAATTGGGGTCAAAAAATGGGATAAAAAATTGATAAAATTGGAGAAATATAATACAGTTAGTGTACGTACATGAGAGAAATAGATAGCGACGCTCAATGGAGTGGTGCTATACGAAGAGCCTACGGAATTTGGCTGCATAATATTCATGCTGAACTTCCGCTTTCAGGAGAGGGATACCCACGTACACATGCAGAAATGAAACTTCTAGAAGAAACTCAAGTTGAGGGATACTCACACACACACGCACAAAAAAACCTTTGGAAGGAACTCGAAACCCACACACAGAGAGGAAAAAATATTTAGAGTTTCAGTAAAATCGCATCACCGCAAGTTTGACGTAAAGACAAAGCTTCAACTATGCTGCAGTGAAGCTCGTGAAGAATGCAACCTTTAAAAGTTGATCTTTTCTTCACTAAAAAATTCATAATCTAGCAAGCTGCTTAATCCTTTAAAATGCAAAATTTGTAATCTTTTGCTCAAATTAAACATTGCAGGTTTTTTAGAAATATAGCCAAGAAGGTTAAAGGAAACAAAATAAGATTATTTTTCTTACATTCTGCAGAAATAGATAAATCATCTCAGGAAAAAAGTGAAGAAAAGTATCAGCCAGCTGTGCACACCTTAGGCAAACAATATTTCTACGAGATGCCTAGCAGATTTCAAAAACTATAATGCCCCGAAACTGCTACATAAATGAAAGCCGAGCTCCTATCAGTATTAATTCGCTTAAACTATATATATGATAACATGCTTTCCAGATTCCATCACGCACACAGACATATAAGCCACCACCTCATCACTCACACACACACACAAATATACCACCACCTCATCACGCACACGGCAACCATAAAGCGCCACATGAAGCCATCTTCATCGAAAAGATAGAAATCCAGCCCCTTCTTAGCATACTATCACTTTATTATATATAGATATATATCCATCCTACCAAGTGAACTTATAAGAAGCTTTATAAAGACTACCGATATCCCGTGAAGCCGATACAATTGAAAACACCATAAGCGGGGAGTTCCAGCGGCCTTCTTCGCTTCATCATCAAAAGCAGCTTTGTCAAGAGTATCTTCGGGGGGCATAGGATCAGACAAAGCTGTGCGATGAGTTAAGTGTTTCGAGCTTTCTTGCTCTGAATCATATCGGCTTAGTTTAGGTTGTTTACTTTCCCCTTGTTTTTTTTCTTCTTTTTCTTCTTCGTTTTCTCTGAAATTATAAAATTGGAGTGCCCCTACAATGCCAGGGATAACTTGCTGCTGTTTCTTGCTCGGTAAATTACGCTCCACATGGTAAAATTTATCGCTTTCCAGATCGCTAACCTTCGCATCAACCGGGTTCCTTTGGCTAGCTTTAATACGGTCAAGGTCCTGAGAGATCTTGACAGGATGAATGCTTTCATCCAGATTTGAGGCTATCCCTCTTGATTCGATAAGAAATGCTTTAAGAGCGTGAGCAAAAGCCTCATCGTGATCTCCAATGCTAAATAAATATAAACGAAATTTCAAGCTTTTTGAGCATACTCCAGTGTATTTTCCTGGGATTTTGAGTATCAATGACCTTCTTCTAGCTCTAACTTTTAAATCAGCGGTAGCTTAGAAGTACAGATTTTCAAAAGGAATTTTTAAGCTACAGATATCATGAAAAAGGCTAAAAATGGGGGCTTTTAAAGCGAATGAAAAAAAAACATCCCAAAAAAACTAAGATCAAGCGAAAAATACAAGACTGGAAAAAAACAAAGGTACGCTGCTTAAAGCAAAGGCATAGAGTTAAACAAATTTGCCTACTAAACAACCAAAAATATAATATCGTTCTGGTCACTTTAGCTTACCTAAAGTGCTTCACAGCGAGAGCTATATGTAAGCGAGTTTGCAAAAAATGTCTTGCATAGGAAGACAGGGACTCAATATTACTCTCGCTCAAATTTTTCCCATCAATATCACTAGATCGCGAGTCACTTAAGACTTCTTTAAGCTTCATAATCGCTTGCTGATTTCCATCTTCAAAAGCGCAAATACCCCGAAATTGCACCTCCTTGATGGAAAAAATTTGGCAAAATCGAGCAAGCGATAAAATATTTTTATTTGCAAATGATGTTTCAAGTTTTTCTCCAAACTCAGGCTTCAACGAAGAATGCTGCACATGTAATCTGCGAGCATCATTTGTGCTGCCAAACCCTTTATCTTCCATTCCATTCCTTAAACACTGAACTTCATCAGAAAGAGTATCTATATCCTAAAGAAAATTTAGCCCTCCAAGGGCAATCAAATAAGCGTTTATTAAAAATAGAATTGCTACATGCATGCGCGCTCTGTAGAAATCTTTTATTTTATATGGTGTTTGCAATAGGTTTCCAAAGTGTATAGAAGCATAAACATTAGGCAATATAAAGTCAAACTTGAGCAAAAAAAACTAGAGTGAGTTAGAGGCTGAGATAAAAACAACCTGAGATGTGAAGATGGCATGCTTAATACCCTGAAAATTTCATACCAAAAAGAGGCTAATCATTGAATGATTATAATTCTATGAAAAAAAAATACCAGTGAAAAAACAAAAAAGCCTAAAGCAGAATATTGAAAAGACGACAAAAAACCGTATATTCAACGAAAATAAAGCTAATTCTTCCAGAGAAAACAAAGGCACTAGCTGAAAAGCAAAATATTAAGATGACTATTAGCATTTTCACGAGTTTCTGATAACACATTTCCTAAGAAAAGACACTGCTTAACGTTACAGAGATGTAATGAGCAGCCTACCATAAAGCATATTTGAAAAAGCCTTTTCTTACTGCAGAATAAAGTAGTGTACTAGCAGACGCAGAAAAATATACAAAGGATATTCTAGGCTTGAGACAACGAGCTACGAATTCCATCCATAAAGTCTCCTATATTTAGCAGAAGTAGACCTAACAATAGAATAGAAGTAAATACAAAATATAGAAAAAATTCAGACTAGAGCAGTAGATAAAATCTGGTTTATGATGCCTCTTAAAGCACCACGTATACGGTATTTTCAGGTTATTTTAATCCTCAAGTATATAAAATCAAGACTTATAACAATAGAAATTGTCAAACAAGAAGAGGGAGGCAATAAAGCCTCCTTCCTGATCGAAGACTATAAGCAAACTAAAAAAAAAAGCAGGAAGCTTCTATGAAGATGCAAAATATACCTTCATACTAAACTCTTGTATATCCAAAAGCATGAGTTTCTTCTGTATGAGGGCCTGATTTGGAGCTAGAGACACTAATCCATCTTCATGGGCAAACTCTCTTGCCGAATTTATTCTTTGAAATTTTTCCTAAATTATTCAAAGTAATCAGACAAGCAATTTACAGATAACCAGCAAATGCGAGAAACCGCATAGAAAAAATATTGCATTCAAAGTGAAAATAAGTAAACCTATAAATTCAAAGCAAATTTGCTCCTTGAATCTAGTGTGTTATTAAGTTCGTACATGGTAATATTCTCTAGGAAAACTTTTAAAAAAATTTCAAGCGAAACAGTATTTAGACAAATATCCGAACATTTTAAGACTATTAGACAATAACATCCTTCAAGAGATTCAATGAAGATACTATAGTACTTGATCATTCAGATAAATCAACCCTTTTACACAAAAGCAAGAGAATTTCATGGAGATTCTTCAAAAAATGTTGAAAAAAACCTTCATTATCCCCATAATCCTGTATTCGTTTTGAAACTCCATGAAGAAAAAAATGAGGATTATCAGAGAATGGCTTTACTTACGGGTTCATTGTTTTTTTTCCCAAAATTCAAATCTTCAAATGGAAAAAAGTCTGAAAGTGAAATATACCATAGGATTATATGCTAAAAAATTGATAATTAAGAAGAAAAGGAAAAAAATAGCAAAACTCCCCATAGAAAATACCTCAAAACATAGCACGAAACACTCATACTATCAAAAAACCACTATCTATTGCTTACTTACTGAAAAAATCTAAAAAAAGATACCGAAAAATGGTTTATTGTATGTTTTTCTAACTGCTTCAGCTGCTTAAATCACGTCATTTATTGTAGCAAACAGTTACTAGCTCAGAAAATAACCTTCCATATATCTACGGTCTCCAGTAAAAAAGGTATACTAATGGACTGGGTACAATGGGTAGAGAGAGAGCCCTCTTTAAAACAAAAACCATATGACGGAATTATGCATATTTAAGTGAATTTATAAGATGGTTCTAGACCAGAGTACAGCCGTAAACTGTGAAATATTATCACCGAGAGAGAAAGTATTGTACTTACTAGGATGTGTGCTTTCATTGAGAATCTTGGCGTAAGCGTCGACACCGTGAAATTGGAAGCTACGGAGCGATTTAAGAATATTTTCCTGGAAGCCGGGCAAATTATGGTATATAGAAGCATAAAAATAAACTAAAAAAGGGAGAAAAAGGCAAAAAACATTGGAATTTGTTAGAGACATAGATCGAAGCTAATGAAGCGCAAAATTCATCAAATTTTCAAAAAAATTCCGTACTAGTGCATAGTCATACCGGAAAGTCACAATAATTAACCAATTGGTGCTCAGGTAACAAGGGGGGCCAAGATGACTTTCCCAGGGTTCTAAGCAGAGTAACCAGATGTATTTTATTGTGACGGCAAGGAATCACCGAAAACGCATGTTAATACTAGAAAAAATAACTCACTTTCACAACTAGAAAAAGTACTACGTTTTAGGACTAAGTGGACACACACATACCCAAAAATGCGCATAAACACAAATCCAGATGCGGCATCAGACATCACTAACATAATCAAAGTAAGCTTATTCAAATCAAGAGAATTTTCCCACAATTGCACATCGTTGCAGTGTGCCTTAGCTACCTCTTTCTATTTGATTACCTCCAAGGGGAGTAAGAAGCATCCTCAGAGAAAGTTATTTTCTTCTCCGCACGCGAAAGGAAATCTTGAAAGGAAATTTCAACTTTATTCTTTGACAAGCTGCCGGATAAAGCTGTCACAAATTATGATAATAGCAGAATAGATGAACATCAGATACAGCGAAATATCAATCAAATGGAAAAATTGATAATGACGTGTGAAGAAATTAAGCCAAAAAAATAATCATAAGGAATCTTAGTGCGAAGTAACAATGAGAGTTTTTATTTGCGTTAAGCAAGAAAGTAATACAGTGAGGTGTTGCTACCAAATTATTTTTCTTCTTCTTCTTTTTCCGCTTTTCCTCCTCCTCCTTCTTCAGGCACTTAAGGGTGCTCTAAATTCGCTGTTAAATATAGCACCCACGGGTACCGAACGCATTACGAATAAATACATACTGCTTGAACTTATAGAAAGAGTAATGTATCGAAGCTGTGAAGCGCATTTTTTTTCATAAAATTTAAGGCAGCTTACTTCTATAAACGAAATGCAAACAAAAATCTCACCGCGATGGTAGTCGACTTCCCCATCGTGTACGTGTACAACAGTGGGTAAAGAGCGAATCTTCAATTTTCTGGTTAAAGGACAATTTCTGTCAGCATCAAACTTGAAGAAGCGCAGCTTATCTCCAAATTTTCCCCAGGCAATACTACTAGAAAGACCTGATACATGCTCCTCTACTGAAGTGGAGGGTAAGTTCCAGCTGTCAAGCGGTTAAAATCGGTTTAAAAGTAAACGGCTACTGCCATCAGTGAGGGCATTCAATAAAAAATGGTGCATACAACAGCAACAGCCATAGAACAATTTAAAAGTAAATTAATTACATGGATGAGGTTCAAATCAGAATCGGCGTGTGCCGCAATGTCAAGCCCATGAAAATAAATCAAAAAATTACAATCTTTGTATTTTTATAAAAATATTCGTTCTTAAAATTAAAATTTTAATGATAAGCACAGCTACTTCAGCAGCTCATGATTTTCCCGCAAAAAGAATATGTGGGGGTGTACATAGACCCCCGCATGGCATATATACTTGCACTCAAAAAAAATCCTTAGCCGTTTATATAAAATAATTTATAAACAATGCTTAAAAATCAGGAAAATAAGCGGAACACAATGCTAGGAATGATGAAGATACCAAGAAAAGCTAATGCGTTCTTCAATCATATAGCACAATTTAGAATATCGGAAAAATCCTCAAAACGGATATGTTATGATAATACACGTAGCAATCAAAATCGCCTAGGTATAATTTCCATACCTAGCCTTTGCAAGAACGAAGCATGATTTTCCTTCAAATACTTCTTCAACCCTTCTTCTTTGGCTAATATCCTCGAAAGAGATGGCATCAGCAGAAGGTTCAGAGGACGAGCGAGCGACGAATCTCCGGATCTTAAAGTGTAGGCAACCAAATGGTAATCTGCCACTTTGAGCTCCAGGAAAACTTTGGTATAGAGCGGAAGTTACAGATTTTAATGCTGCTGGTGACATTTGATTGCGTTAAGATAAAATCGGTAATATTTTGTTGGAAATTGAAGTTAACGCTTTAGCGACATTACTTGCATCACACTGTATATGCATAGGTTTTGTACAATATCGAACAATAAAGTTTCGTAGCCTAATTACTAGAAAATATAGAGGAGGATAAGTTTTGTTTAGGCGCAGCATAGAAGATCCGCTATAAAGAAAAAACTCTTGCTTTGGATACCATTACATAATGTTTGGTAGCAACCCGCATATAGAAGAAGAAACTTTGGGTGTAACACAGCGTTTCTACTGATGCGAATCGGATTAATTTTTGCATCTAAAAAGCGCATTTCATACTTGCTTCATTTAGAAATTTATTCAGAGATAATCCATTTAGCTAATAGCCTAGGGTGAGCTTTATCACAATGAGCATATAAGCGTTACAATAGCGCTTCTAGTTTGAAGATGAACTGGTAAAATTATCTTGATACTGAGAACCGCAGGTCATTGATTGAACCCCCGCCAAAAGGGTACAGTTGACTTGGTGGTATAGCAGAAGCGCCCCCCGTGCCCATATCCTGGGGCAGACGTTTAGATGAATATTTAAAAAGAAAGCTTTCTGGTAATTTAGGAATGAATGCTGGCTTAATAATAATATGACAAAATTATAAGATGATACGCACTAATGTATATCTTAATAAAATTGATCTCTTAAATAGAAAATAGCTATAGGAAAGTTAATCTAGCTTCCCGTGATAGGTAATTTCCCAATAATTTTGCATATGATTAGGTTACAAAAGGAGATGCTGACCCATTTCCTTAATGCAACTCTCATGATCAAATGCCCACGTACCTAATGAGTAGTTTTAAGGTTTTCATTACCGGTATTGCTGAAGCACAAAATTTATAAAAAAAATAAGATACTGATTGATCCAGAAATTCAGCACTTATAAGCACAATACTTTTTATGACAAATTTAAGGGTAACACAGGAGAAAGATTCCATGCCAATTCGAAAATTTTTGAATAGTTGGCCATCATTAATTGCCGCATTCTTCCTTCAAAGTTTGTATTTCCAGAGTAATCCTTGTGAGAATGCCTGTATGCTACTATGCGATATCAGTTAACTGAACTATTAAGAGTTACGCATAAAGCTAAACCTCGTAAAGCCAGCTCTCTTCTTCTCGGATACACCAAGTGAATTTACTCGTGGTGACTTATTAATTTTTATTCAAACTTGAGATATTTCAGGATAGTCATTGAACCTGCAAAAGCTAAATAAAACTTGGTTAACTGAGGCTGCTAAAGAAGCTTTGCTTAACTGTGCCTGCCATAGCTCAAGAAGATTTGCTTAACTGAGCCGGGGGCTAAAGAAGATTCGCCTCTTTAAACCTAGTGGTATTTTCATTTTAAAAAGATTTTCAGAGCATCTCTTTTTATTACCACCATTTGAATTAGCTTTTCAGCGACCTGCTTACAAAAGTAAGATCATATCAGTTAATAAGCCTCATAATCCTTTTCTCGATTTGCATGATGCAGGCTCATAGTAGATCACAATCGTTACCTTCATGCATCAGGTTATCGATGTTACTGTCGGATTATAACTACAGCCAACCGTTACGCCAACATGTACTGATATATGGCTCGAAGGGAGGGGTATATACAGTTGAGTATCCAGTATAACTACTTCTCAAAAATTCTACAAAACAAGATATAAAATGCTCGAAGGAGCATCAAATAAAGCATTTATGTCAGTACTTGTACGGTTTCAAAAGTTTATTTTCCATCACTTATCATTTGTGAATTACTCGAAATTTCATTCCGGCACAGATTCGATGGAGGCATGAGTCTTTGTCTTACTAGTCACCTGTAGATGAAGGACAATTTGGCTATACAACAAAAACGTATTAAAAGGAACTTCTAGACTTGCTATAACCAACAGGAAAAATATTGGTCATAAAATTTCATTAATATTAATTTTTTTCTATAAAAAAAAATATTTTACTGCCTTTTAAATAGTTAATTTTTCCTGTTCAAGAAGGAAGTTAAGTTCTGCTTCAGCGACTATTCATTACCTTGTGCACAGCACAGACGCCATCTCTGACCCGAATCCTGTTTTTTGTAGCATCAGCAATTCTGCTATATAAACACGTGGAGATTATTAGATAATTAAGTCCGACACACTTCGATGTGAAGAATAATGCGGTGCCCGGCGTGTCTGCTTTCTTTACAAAGCGGTAGACAGATGGAGCATTGGCCGCGAAATTGCATAGCAACTGGGAGGATTCTAATCATTTTCTCCAGTCAGTTAGAACCTCGAGGTCATCTAAAGACAACTTGTACTTTGTACTTTCCCCCTGTCGCGTACCCTCCCTGCATACCACTATTACGTTGCAACATCAAAGTAAGCATGTAACCTGCAATCGTCTGGGGTATCTGCCTAGAATCACATTCTTTTGCCTAGCAAGGCATGCAAACTGTGGCATAATTCTAGAAAACTAATAAAAATATTTGAAGTTAGAGCCTATTTAATACTAACTCTAGGGAGAATAATGCAGTTTCTCAATAGCACTTTTACATTTTAAGCTTTATTTAGGAAACCAGTTCCAAAAACATGGAATGGAAGGAGTACCAGCAATCCAGAGAGGCAAAGAATGTTAGTCCGTAGATAATAAATAACCGAGAGCTCGCAAGATAGTAAGAGGCCTATGGAAATCTCTTAATAGAAAGTGCAACACAGTTTTAAAAAATATAGTCAGCAAAGTTGTGCAAGGGCAATAAGAAGCTGTTGAATCGCATGGTTGGGTTATGCAATATTACGTAAAATTAAGATTATTAACATAGAGAATTTCCTCAAATGTGAAAGTTTCAGTGAAGTTTCTATAAAGTCCAGCTTAAGCCTTTGAGGAGATGTGAATAAGAAGCTTTGCCTTTAATCATTATAAAAAATTGATTTTGAAATAGCTTCACGAAAAATTTGTTATCAGCGAAAGCAAAATAGAGATTACGTTGCATTTCCCATCATGAAAATGCTGTCAAATTATTGAACCAAGTAAAATCTGAGCGCTATGCTAAAATTTAGACTTCAGGTTATACTGCTACCAATATCTTGAGAATCAAAATTATGCAAAGAATATGAATAATACGCGGCTATAAGTTATAAAAATCAGAAATTATGCAGAGAACTCCAATATAAGCATTTCATCTTAATTTTGGAGTAATTTTCCACACCTGAATCTAGCAAGTTTATTTCTTTCAAACAGCGAAATCAGTCACTCAAAAGGTTTTGGTTACGTTATCCTATGAAATTGATGTTTTACGCACTAGTGTAAGCGATTGAGTTTCGCCTCTTCTCCTAAACCTGATCCTCGAAAATGAAAGTTGCATAGTGAATTAGAATTTCACATTTAAAATGAATAGTGAACTTATTAAAATCCACTCAAATTCAATAACGCATCCCTTCAAAATGGCTGTGAACACAATGATTCTTGGGAAAATATTTATATAAGCATGAAATATTTTTAAAAGCACTGAAAACAGCTTTTCGCAAGGGATTATGATAGAGCCTAAGCTCTATGAAGAATTCCTTCGGAAGAATTAGACTACAATCCATATAGAGCTAGAGCGGCAACCATAAAAGCTCACCTAAGGCGCTATTAAATGTCACGAGATTTAGTAGCCACCAAGATTTACACATCAATGAATCAACAGTATTGAATTGCGGTCTCATAAAAATGAAAAAGCAGGAGCCAACAGAATGAAAATTGCTTTTTAGCTAACAATTAGTTCTTTCTCTCTATCACACTTCTGCTTAAATAATGGATTTTAGCTGCTACAAAATTGCTCAAAAAATTAAACAGACAAGAGAGGTCGTCGCTAATAAAACATTTAAGCAGAAATTAATGGCTGAACCCGCAGTTACTTTCAATTCAAATTATAATACAGAAACAAAAAAAATTGTTAAAGTTTCGTGAAGATATTTTGTAGCTTCCTAGGGACTCTTTTTCATTCTGAGAACCAAGCTACGACTCCATGTTGTGACTTCAGCTGGAAAAGTATCTTTGATAGAAACATGCATTGAGACCTAGCTTTAATAGAACAGCTATAAGTGCATTCTTATTACGCAGCATACAAGAAAAAAAAGTCTACAATAGAACAGAATATCTATTTTAAAAATTTGAATAAAATCCCACCTTTTAAAATGGAGTAGTCTAATGCTGAAGAGCAAATAAAATAGTCCCCAATACTGGTAACAGCTTGATGCAAGACTTTTAAAAATTTCATAGGAAAGAAAAATGACTTCCGGGAGAGCAATAACGGCTTTTCTAAATGGTTTTTTCCCCTTAAAATAAATAATCAAAAAAACCCAAGGTAGCTCAAGTCCAGCTGCTCGTGAACATGGCATAGAATTCGGAAGAAAGTTTCATACAAGAGCAAGGCAAATATTCATGAAGCTAACTGGGGAACACCTAATTTACTTTAAAAAAGGTGTTGCGCAATTGTATTAAAAAATTCTTAATTTCGAAAGATTATCTTCTCAGTGCAAATTTTAGATTCAAACTAACCTCTCTCACATTTACGGCAAGACTACTAAATATTATGCAATTATAACATGTGAAAGACAAAAGAAAGAACGCCGTTAAATTAAAGAATGGCAAGGGATTTTTTGAAAAGTCTTGAAAGTACTAAATTTCTTGAGAGAGAAGCAGCTTGAAAATCGATTTGCTTGGTACTAAGACGCTACAAAGAAGTTTCACGAAAAAAGTATAATAAAGAGTCCATTCATGCATATATCGTGGTTACAGCAAACTAAGTGTTAACTCTCATGTGCACAATGATTCCACAATTTCAGCCATTAGAAAATGTAGACACTAGTACCTTGAGTGCATTGACATCAATTATCTATTAACACTTTTAGAAAAATGAACAGGATATACTAGATATTTTCAATGTGAAAATGACGAAGGTTATTCAGTTTTTACTCAAAGATAAGATTCCGGCAAAGCTGGAGTTACAATACGAAACTAAATCAGGAGCTCCAATATGAAGCCTTTGAAAGTCGACTGCAACGATCATGTGTAGGTAAATTCGACATGAAGGTCCAGCAAATATAGAGGCAAAATACGAAATGCTCTCTTATTTTCTACAGCAATGATTCACATACGCTTGGAATTAAACTAAGCTAGCGCATAGTAGCCCAATCGATGCGTTAAGCGTACTGGGTGCAAAGTATGGGTATCATGCAGCCTTCAATATCACGTTATAGGAGAGAAATGATGAAGTTTTTAGGTGTTTAGGCGCAAAATAAAACGTTTCTTCATGCAAATTCATTCTAATTTTTTTAACGCATCCTAAAATTTAATGCTTCAATCCAGGACTATGAGCATACCTTTAGCTGCATTATCGTAAAACTACTACGTTTTTAGCTTTTAAACATGTAATCTAAGCACAAAGCAAAAGCAATATGCCAGTCAGCGAAAAAGCTTTAGAGCCTCAATATAATACAGTACAAACAGTTTTGATTTCAATATTTTAAGCGTGATCAAAATTGCCGTACAAATTTTCCTACTCAATGGCCATGCATTTCTGCAACTAGTAAGAGAATGCGGGATCCTTGAAATATATACACTGCTTTACATATATTTTCTTCACGCTCCTCTCTCTCCACAGTTTCGCAAAAACTGAGTTTACTACTTCAGATATGTACGAAGGTAAAAAAAGAAAATTAGGCTTTAAAAAAAATAAAAAGAAGCCTTAATTCTCTCATGCAGAGAATCCAAGTTTCCAGGTGAGTTGATACTTGCTAACTCAGCTACTAGGACCTCCAAATACAAATTATAGAGGAATATTTGAAAGCAGTGTAAAGGTAATTGCCTAAATATATGCTCTAATTTCATTACAGAATGAAAGATGTAAAAATCTAGAAAACCATTTTTCCAAAAATTTGCAACTGTGGATACTACTTATCTTGTCCCTGTTTCATACAGAAATTCTAGATACTCAAAATTCCACAACCTTTTGGCGAGTCATCAAACTATTTTAATGAGCAGTTGAATGAAAGTAAGTAGTTATAGTTTTTAAACTGAAGCACCACATTTTTTCAGCATGGAGAGAAGCTTAGAGAATATTCTCCAAACGCTACGCAGAAAACTCTCCAGCATTCAAAACTGTAGGATAAGTGTTGCCTATATCAGGGCTCTCTAACAAAGGTGAAAATGCTTTGATGCATTCTTAGCCATCATCACATGAGTAGTAAGTCTCTATTTGTGCAATCAACGTCATCTTATCTTGAGACAAGATCTGAAAAGGGGATAAAATTCCAAAATATAAAAACATTATATGCGTCAGTATAAACCCATATTGACCTCCTGCATAATACTTAATTAAATCATCATGTAGGATTAAAGAAATAAAAATTTTTAGCGTAATTGCCAGTAGCATCCCAATTCTCTCCTATAAGCTTACTATAATTTTGTGAGATAAGAACGTACGCGAAAAAAAAACAGAGAATATCAAAGAGTGTCCATCAAGAAAAAATATAAAAATGAAGAAAATTGGAGAATAAACTGAGAATTTGTAAAAAAAATCTTAATAAACAGCTTAAGCAACAATAGAGCATTACGTCGGTGTGTATGCGTGTGTTCCTCTGTTTTTATTCGTGTGTTCGCGTGTCTAGCTCTGCTTTGTGTGTATATGGGTCTTAACCTGGCTGTATCGTCGATTTTTCACAAAAAAAGTGAAGAAAAGCCCATGGTACTCCCTATTTAAATGCCATTTCTAGTTTCTTGCTCTTTGCAGCAGGTGTTTTCAAATGATTATATTCGCCTTATATGCTAATACATAACAAGCCTCATACCTTAAGCTTTCAAGCTACTATTTAGATAGCGTTAGAACATGAAAGAAAACACGCAGTAAGGGATTCAGCATATTTTTTCCTCCAAGAGAAGAGCACAAAAAAGAATAGGACCAATTTACCTTTATCAACTGATCCATCTTGCAGACTAGTTCGTGCAAATGCCACATCTTCATACTTAGGCTACATGCATCCAGAGACGCATTTTCTTCCTATATTACAAAAAATTAAAGGAAAAAAAAACTAATTTTAGAAAATTCAATAAGCAGACAGGGAAAAGAATATAGTCAAGCAAGCAATACTAGGAGATCAAGCGATAGCAGTGCTGTGTGAAAATACAAAAATAAGAACTGGTAAAATCAATGTGTTACCCATTCTAATAATCATGGGAGGATTATTATAGCGAGAAGAAAAAAATCAAAAAAACTCAATTGCTTTTGAACAGAAAAGGAGATATAAAGCTGTGTGAAGATACCTCTGCATTCATTTTATAATGTAGTAAATTTCATGCATCTTAAAGAGACGGTGTTTTCTTTGCAGCTACCTGAGAAAAGCACGTATAGCATCCATGTAAAACATACCTCCTAAAAATGAGCAATGCAGTAGTTAAGTCACCAAGGTTTCATCCTACACAGGTCTTATGCTATCCGAAAAAAAATAACGAGGAAAAGCTATAACTTAGCCGTGATTTAACGCTATTTTATAGTTCCTTATGTGAATAAAGGCAATTGATTTGTTTGACAATTTTTTTCCCTGCTGTAATAACTCCCCCTAGATTAATAGGTAGAAATGCATAGATTTCACCAGCTACAAGTTCAAATTTTGGTAATTTTTGGTACCACTATCTCTTGATATGGGTTCTACTTCAAAAGAAGGCGTAGCAAAAGAGTACGCATGCAAATCTCTACCCATCGTCTAGCACCAAATAAATCGCCCCAAAACAATGTCAAAAGTTTTCAACATCAAAAAAGTCGCGATATGCCGAGATAGGACGACTGATAGAGCTTGTTACCAAAATAAGGAGTACTTCTGTATCATAACAGGAGTAGGCTTTAATACTATTTAAAGGGCTCCACTAGCCTACAATCTTAAGGAGTAAACAAAAAACCCATGGACATGACTAAAGTAGCAATCAAAGCACTATGTAAAGCCAATTCAGCGATGAATCCATTGTACTAGCTGCTGCTGCTACTGTAAAAAACATCTTTTTCATTGAATCCTATGATTCATGAAAAAAAGTGAAAAAAAAAAATTTGCACACCTGGGTTATCTCATACATTTGAAAGATTTTTTTTGCTCTAGACTTTGAAATCTTGGAATATGGAGTTTTTGGTAATGTAGTGGCGTTGCAATTTGGCAATATTTCTGCCGTATCGATGACCCCTTTTGAAAGTTGTAAATCAGTATCATATTTTTGTCTTAATACCGGGGACATGCCTTTGTTGGAAGTTAATTCGGTGGTGGCGTCTGTAGGATTCTCACTGAGCAAGTCAGAGCGAAAATTTTTCACATCATCTAAAGTTGCTAGTACATCATTGGAGTTTTTTTCACCACCATAAGCTTCATCCACAAGCATAAGGGAGGCCCGTTCTACTAACATCGATTCCTCATCTTCTTCCTCTATAAAACTTTGAGAATTTGATATTTTCTGTTGTGCTATTTCGGGAGGCTTTAATTTGTAGTCTTTAAAAGCTCCACATCTCGCTAAAAAGCATTCGAAAACGGGATTTTCGTAGCAACTCTCTGCCCTCTCCTTCAATAGATCTATGAGAGTATTTTGACATCGGTTGCGTTCATCCGTAACTTCAAGCAGCAAGGCAGATAGCCTATCACATCGTTCACTACATTGAAACTCGCTTTCATGTATGGCTCTAGAGTGGCGCAGTCTCATTCCTTCAAGGTCCTGGAGCAATTCAGCCTGCCTGTCCTGCGTGGTCGCAAAAAATATCTCATAAATAAACTACTACAGCAAGAAACAAGAGCTTCATAGCTTGAGTTGCTGTAAGAAAAATTTAACTAAGCGAAGCAAAGAACCGATATTACGTATCAGAATATGCTTCAGCATGACGTATACCACCAGTGACTATACAAAAACTCAGCTCACAAAAAAAATACTGGAATTTTCGGCAAGCATACAATCAAATCATAAAATACTAAGATCACAAACACACACTTATCACACATACAAACAAACTTATTACAGACGTAAATTTATCACATACACACACACACTCATGACACAGACATAAATTTAGCACACAAGCACTTATGACACAGACATAAATTTATCACATACACACGCATACACACACACACACACGCTTGCTAAGAAAACCTGCAAAAAAAATCATTTTTTAAAAGTATTACTACTGTTTTATAAAATTGTTAGTTTTTTTTAAAACTTCAGTTGCTAAATTGAGCAAAACAGGTTAAAAATATTTCGCTCATAGTGGCATCCAGATGGGTTTTACGGATGGGAGCTACCAATAAATAAAAGACAAAAATAGGTAAAAAAAGCTAAAAGAGGCTACCTCATAGATTTTTATTTTCTCCATAAGACGCCGATTAAGTTTGATTGCATCCAATTGCTCTCTCTCAAGATCAGAAGATCTAGAACTAAGGCTAGCTTTCTCTTCAACCAAGTTTTTCATAGCTAGATCCTTCGCTCTCAATTCACTCTCCTTGAGGTTCAATTCAAGGCGTAGAGCAGTGCAAGTTTTTAGTTGCTGCTCATTGGTTTCCTTCAATCTTTTTAGCTCGCCATCTGTAAGTATGAAGGCTTCAATATATGAATAATTTTAAAACTAAAAAGGTTATAGTATACGAATAATTGACGAGAAAATTACAGAGTCGCTAAAACTATTGAAATTGGCAAAGCATGTTTTTTCAAACAGTGAGTCACGAGTGTACGTAAAATGCAACTAATTCATGAATCTTGCTAATGACTCATAAAAAAAATAGAGAAATCTGAAAATATATGCAGGAGCCTAGGCAGCTCCAAATATTAAAATTAAAAAGCATAAAAAGGTTATGGTCTCTAAAGAGGACTACCATCTAATGCGTTTGCATATAGCGAACTGCACACATCATTTCAAGATGAAAAATCATCCACGAAAAATAACCAAGGGTGAAGCTTAAAAATGCTGTTTAACTCTATAAAAATTCGGGATAGATTGAGATTAAGCGCCTAAATCGAGATAATAATGATGCATCATTCGCTACAAACTAGCTAAAAAAATTTACACACTATAGTAAAGCTCGCCAAAGTAAGTAGGCTGCGTCAATTCCTGGAAATTACCACCAAAAAATCACACTTTTAGGAAAGTCTAGGGAATCATTTTTTAATTTTTGATCCATAAAAAAAAATTTTAAAGTCTTGTATCGCCGCTCAGAATTGAACGAGAACAAGGTATACCCCGAAAGCAGTGAATTTTATGGTATTCAATCATGCGACAAATTTCGCAGCAAAAATTTCAAATAACAAAAGTATAATGCTGAAATACTTGTTAAAAGAAGATATTTTTTGCTAGTATAACAACATAACAAGCTCTCGAGAAATTCTTTGCTAGAAGCTCCAAAACGCAGGGAAAGTGAAAAGCAGACGCCCGTATGCAGTAAAAACAGAAGTCATACTCTGCAAGGTAATTGAGTGAATCTGGTACCTTTTTCAGTGGATGTCACAAGCAGGTGTTGCAACACTGGAAAAGTGTGTCGGGTTGTAGTTGATATTGCGAGTACATACATTTAGAAATACCTACTGAGAGGCATTAAGCCAGAGAGAAAGTTATGATGGCCACATAACTAAAAGGCGAATTTAAATTTGAAATTTCTGCACTACTTAGTTTGAGAAGTTTGCAATTGAAATAATTTTGTAAAAGATATTTTTTACTAACAAAATTATGTAAAAGAAATTCACTACAAAACGAGAAAAAACAAGCTCAATTGAGTTGCGACTTAGTAAATATTAATCACCTAGAGTGCTGGCATATTTACCCAAGAATAAATTCGAAGCAACAAGGGAGAGGTTGCTCGGAAGCTTCCTCTCTGAGAACGAAGACAAATTGAATAAACTGCAAGCCATCATATACAAAAATCCATAAATTTAGCCCAAAAATCGCTACAGGCATAAAATGGATTACAATAAACTGATAAACACAGCATATAGCAAGGATATCATCAGGACACGATTGGCTTAGCAAAAATCTGTGACCTTTTCCCGCAGCTTGATTGTAAAATATTAAGAAAAATAATTTTCTCGCTTTTTCCAGCGAAATAAAAAAAAAATGCAATTTTTAGCTTATAAATATGATAACCTTTATCGGAGCAAATATTTTTATAGTAGCGAGATTGGCTATTTGCAGAAAAAAGCAATAACATCAGTTTAGCCAAGCTAGACTTGGTCGATCCTAACCGTTCTTGAAGAAATTTTACTTTCTTTTCCACTAAATTTTGCATTTTAACCTGAAAACCGAAAAAAACCCATCGGCTCTCGCAAGCTAGGCAAATATGAATCTTCTCTCACTAGTAGCTGTCAGACTTCTCGTACAGCGTGTGTGTGCCCCCCACAAATAATTTGCTTCTCCCCCCTCTAAAACAACCTGCCGTGATAGCACTGCTGCCTTTTAAAATCAAAAGAAACTCAAAAATTAACTATAAATAGTTCATTATTTTAAAATTCAGATAATCCCAATAATTTAAGTATTAATACGTTGGCATGTTTGCGATTGGCCAACAGATTATATATGCAGCAGATGCATTGGAAGAAGAAGCAACGCTCTGTCAGGAGCTTGCCTTGAAATATTATTTATATTTTAAAGAAAAAGAAGCCCAAATTATTTGGAATCACAAAATCCCATCAGATCAAATTTAAGACTAGTAATAAAATATTCTTCAGTAAGATAAAATTTGCAGAAATTGGTGAGCATTAATTATCCATAGAGAGTCGCAGGTTAAAACTGATGATATCATAGCTTTTTCACTAGCTATTGAATCATTGACCGGAGAAAAAACAAGAATGGGCAACAAAAGGTGCTGCAATAGCAGAAAGCTAATCCAAGTTAAATTTTTCAACACTTTTTCAAGAGAGTATTGAGGGTTTTAAGTGCTTTAAGAAAGAGAAGGGTGTTAACTCAAAGATGAAGCATAAACACACACACCTACAAAGAGAGGAGATTTTCAAGCGATTATTACACCAGGCTAAAATAAGAAAAAAATTTTGTGATTAAACCATACATAATCACAAAATCAATTCTAGGATGGAGCATACCTAATTTGATTAGCAAATTATCAAACTATAACCGTCAACAGAAGCGTAGGAAAGTCTTGCACGGAAAAACCTAGAGCTCATATAGAAAAATAAATAGCATGCCATGTTTCAGGCCTATCAACAAGGGATTATAAAATTGAAGAAGATCCGTATTGTGGCTGGAGCTTTATTAAGAATAAAATTGAAATAGAGAATGCAATAGAAGTCAATTATAATTAGGTTAAACCCCTGAATGAAGTAGCGTTTATAACGGTGCTGATCCACCGATTAACCTTTTTATTTTTTATAAAAATTGCTAGTAATTTTGAAAAACAGCTTACCTTTAAGCTGAAAGCAATGAGTGATAAGATGAATATTTCGAGCAAGCAGCCCTTAGCTTGAAGAAATAGATACTTGTACGCCAGATTCAGCACTGGTTCTACTTCTATATCCCGTCATAAGCTTCCAATAAATAAAGCAATAATCTTAAAACTAGTCATATTGAAGATGTACATAAGCTAAGTAGAAAAAGGTAAAAGGTATTGCAAAAAAAGGGTGTGTGAAGATGCTTTTTTATTAAATTTCAGCTATCTGGTACTTCCTTATGAGCATAAAGTGCTGTCTTCTCTTATGAAATTGTGGGTGCGTACAACTTGGCTCTTAATGTTATGATATTTAAAGCATTACCCGTCTTTTCCACCTAGAATAATCTACTACCTCCCCTGCAGGCATTAAATGATAGGACGAGTTTATGACCATCATATGGATAACCAAGATATTTCCCGTTTTTAGAAAAACTCTAAATTACCTGTCGATCAAGCTGTTCTAAAGCCTGCAAAACCTTGTCTTGGGAATCCTGAAATTCTACATCTTCTTCTGGGACAGTCGGGTTGCAATTACCACGCCATATCGCAGCTTCTCGCGTCACAAAGTCTTTCAATATAGACGTATAATCGAGGTTATCTCCAGGCTTGAAGGAAGAAGTCTCCTCCTCATCCCTCTTAGAGTAAGCAGTGGAATTAAAGAACGACGATTCTCCTTCAAATAGACAATCATATACCTTGCCTGACATTGGTTCGACAAGATCAGTAGTTTTCAACGAATCGTAAGAGAGATTCAAATTTATCCCAAGACTTTTCACATAGTTTTCCATGTCTCTCATCATTCCCATGTCTTTATTCACCCTTGCGTCAACGCTATCTGCCGTGCCATATAGAGACATAGTGTCGTTAACTGATTCACCCGATGATCGAGGTAATTCCTCACATAACGCAGCAACACCAAAAGAGGAAGTACTCATGTTTTCAGCTTGGTTTAATAGACTTTTAGGTGTGCGCGAGGGGGTGGAAAATGACGAGTCCTGCAGATAAGATATTGGATCATCATATGACGGCAGTTGTAAGTCCTCGAGAAACTTTTTCCCCAGACTTTCTAAAGAAATTCCTTTAGCTTTCAAATTAATGCTGTTCTCACAGCCTGATTCTAGACGGTTCTCATCATTTTTAGCCAGATTTTTATCAAAGTAATTGTTATCAGTCTTTGCTTGAACAATTCCATCACCAATGTGATTTCTAGCAACGCCTGTTTCCGCCTTCCAAAGGCTATCGCTTCTTGCAAGGCGTTGCATTGTGGAAACAATACCAGCATCTGTAAGATCATCTTTGCAATACACAGGCTTTTTGTTTTCTATACATATAACGCTTGGCTCCAATATTTCTTGCAAAAAACCTCCGCTTCCTTTGCGTGTTAAACAGTTGGTAGCCTCTTCACTAGTATCATAGATAGTACCATCAGGAAGACATGGTTCCACATCGTAGTACATTGCTCTAGATCCAAGAAGTATTCGGGAGTACTGATGACGCCTACGCTCCAGCTTCAGGCTCTGGAGAAGAGCTTCGCTACTAATGCTTTCCAGGGTGGACATGATTAGTAGATAATAAACAGAAGACACTCGGTACGTGTCTTTAGTTCTTTTTGGAACCAGCTAGCAAATGATAGAGTCAAGTAGCTATCAAAGGATGAGTACTTGAGGTTTCTGCTGCCCAGCGACTTTTTTTTTGCGTAAAGCACAAGATAAAGCTGGAGAGTTCCATTGTACAGTTAACTACCTACAGACAAAAAGGGAGCTCACTATACCTAAATATTGAAATTTTATTAGAGTTCTTTCAGCTATAAAGTCACTGAAATGTTAGATTTTACTTTTTGAGCTTACCTTTCGTTTTAAAAGACCTCTGCATCTCCTGGTATTTTTGAATAAAACTCACAAAAAATGCAGAAAGCGTACACGAGATGCTACTTACTTGCTATAAGCTAAGGGGAGCGGTTATTTTTATGAAGGTGCTATCATCTGCTTTCAGTGTTTAATATTTAAGCTGCAAAATCGTGACTTAGAGTCTTTTTTTGCTATTAACTCGAATGAGCAGTCGGCTTATGCTGAAGAGCACTTCGAGGCTATTCAGCTAATATCAGGAATGATCCGCGCGACCGCCCACCATGCCTTTTGTTATGGTCTAATGGGGTTAAGGATAACATGTCTTAACTACAATAGTGGAGTTTGATGTTTTCAAATTGCTGAGGTCCAGGAATACGCATCAACTTTCACCCAAAATACAAATTAGGATAGCTAAAATAAACAGGATATACATTGTAGCTATGATTCTTGCTTTTGCATGGAGTTTTATATCCGCGAAAAAATTTTGAGCGTATTTCTCTATGCATGGTGGGACAGCTAGTGGGTGATTGGCAACGCAAGGGGTGCACGCACAACGCATTCAAGCCGTGAGGTATGCAACGGTGACAGCAAAAGATAGTGACTTGCGGTGTTAGCTGCTGTCAGGCTAATCACTCTAAGTTCATCACATCATCTTCAGCGGCATATTCTAGGCGATAGATTTGGTACATAGGCTTTTGGTATTTATACACCTAGAAGTATAGCCTTTTGGTATTTATACATCGGAAGTATAGCCTTTTGGTATTTATACATCGGAAGTATAGGATTTTGGTACATATAAATCTAAAAGTACCCCATTGGCTATAGGTTTGGTACTTCTAAATCTAAAAGTATTGGTTTGGGATTTATACATCTAAAGATAACCTGAATGGTTAGTACCGATAGTTATATTCGTATTATGGCCACCTGTGTAATTTCAGCATGATATTACTTGAGATCGGTCTCACAACCTTTCAGTCAATTCAGCAATTTTCAAGTCATTTTTAGAAGATGCCTTGCTTTTTGTTGCAAACCGTGAGGTAAAGAGATCCCATTTCCCTACCAGTTTATCCAGAAATAAGAAAGCTTTGCTTGCAGACATAAAGTTTCAACGTTGTGACATGTAAAAAAGCTTTATTTAAGTCTCTTGAAAAGTTAGAGAAGCACGTAACAAACTTTAGCTTTCCCATTTGCCTTCACTTTGCTAGGAGTTAATTTTAAAATAGTTCTGGGTGCGAAATCTTAAATTCGCATGGCTACCTTGCCAATTTCTCGACATAGTCGCGGTATAGACTCCTAGAGCGCTGCTTGCTTACTGTACTACATCTTGAGGAAAAATGCTTAACTTGAGTGCCGGCTGTCAATTTCTCCGTAGTATACGAGACCATAGTCCTTTTGCAAACTCGTCAATCAGCCACAATAATTGCTCAATACCAATACTATAAGCGGTAATCCTTGTAGGAATTTATGTGAACACTATATGACAAGACCTTGCCCCTCCTTTTATGATTTCGAAGCATTTGGTCTGAGGTGATAAGCTCTATTGCCAATAGCGCAAAAGTTTGCTTTTTTGCCAGCGCGGCAATCTCAAGCGACTTCATAAAGTGTTAAAAGTACTTCCGACATCGTGCTCACCATTAGACCTTAATAAAATGATCAAAATATATTTCTCAGGCCTATACCATATGCTGGCATACACGAATTCACTGCCTTTAAACTGGCTAAATTATTATGTTGAGGCTTCGTTACCCACATAAAATCATCCGGAATCGATGATTTTGCTCTCATTCAAGGGATTGCCTGATACAGTCTAACAATAGAAAAACTTTAAGCAACCAATTATTTAACCTTCATAAAATTAGATGTGCCGTAACTGCATAATTAGGCTTTTCGAGAATTTCACACACAAATTAACATACCCAAGGCGGACCAGTGGACGAAATCAGATTTTAAGGAATATGCGGTAACTTAACTTTCTTCCCTGATTCAACAAGAGCAGTAAGAAAGGTTTTAAATCTCGCATTAAGGATTCAGTCCAACTTTGTGCATTAAGAGGACCTGTTTTGAGTATCAATGTATATCGTTGCAATTTCAAAAGCACCCCGTTCCTCAATAAGATGGCACGGTTGCTGCATTATTTTAGCGCTGTTGCAAACAAAACTAAAAGCTTAGCAGCAACCAATTAAAGTTTAATAACTGTATCACATCATTTTCTCGCTCATTAAGATTAAAACTTGCAACATTCCAGCGGAAATAGCTCTGCCTTCTTTATTGTCATGCGCAGGCGTACATGTCAAACTTCGGTAAAGCTGCTTAATGGGAAGAGTAATGTAGAAGTTGTCACCATCTTAGATGGCTCGTCACAACCGCGGTATAAATAAAGCACAATGCTAAAGCCAGAAACGAAATAGCAAAGCCATGAATAAAATAAATTATAGCATAAAAAACCGGGTACTTTAAGCAAACTATCCGCAAATTCTCCTGGTTTGTTTCTCTTACTCTATCTAAAACTACCTTGCATGCGTGAATTCGCCCCAAAAGTGGCTGCAACACTTATGAACAATCAAAAAGCAAGCATATAAAAGGTATGATGCCTCCATCTGCTAATGATAAAAAATAACTTAATTTGTCTAAGCTTTACTGCCAATCATTTTGAAAAAACCTTTGAAGTATATCTATACACGCAGAATGTAGCGGGGCCCTGAGAATTCGCCTGAAAAGGGCCAGTAACGCAGCTTAAAACAAATAATTAACACATTTTTATAATCATGCACAGTCTGGAGTTAAAAAACCGTGCGCTACCCATCAGTCTTATTTTGCCACTATATTTTCCCACACAAATTCACAACATACAGGGAGAGACTCTGCTTCTGCCTCAATTTTGTTGAGATACACAGTCAATTTATAGGACGCAAATTGAATCAATTCCTCCTTATAGAATGACAACGTTTCATGTGGATACATTTCGTTAATCTGAGCTTTGGATTCAGATTTTAAAGGTTCAAATTCCACAAGTTTAGCTCTGATAATACCTGTCAACCAAAAAAATAAGAAATATTCCACGGGCATGAAATTTTGTACGGTATCTCCAGGCTTTGTACTTACTAAAATGCTTCACTAAAAAAAAGCGGCATCGCCCTACACGGCAAAGAACTTCCTAGCTGTTTATAATTAACGCATCTCATGAAATATTCTTCCTATAATGCATATGATACAGTACAAAATTTTCAGTCATACTTTCCACAAAAAGTAACAAAATGATAATATAAATAGGCTGCACAAAGCAAAACTGCCAAGACAAATTGCCTCAGGCGTTAACATCTTTAGCAAATAAGGCCTTATACGCGCATTGCTGCTTACTCGATTGCTGGATAGAACTCCAATTATTTCTTACCCATTGTTCTGCCACACTGTCAACCAATTCAGTGGCCGAAACGCGTAGTTCTATCACCTGCTTATCTATAAAAATTTTGGCCAAAATTATATCCGAGTCATCCTCGTTATTCGAAAAATCAAATCCAGTGCTTAGACTTTGAGAAGCACACAAAAGTTCATCTTCAATCTCATCCACTGCTTCAGTCGCTGATTTTGAATGTACTATACCGGATTCTGGATTATTTTCGTTAATGGGTACCTCCAATTGGTTGCGGTCAGAATTACTAGCAATATTAATATTTTTAACTTGAGTTCCCCCTAATTTTTCCTCGCTATTTACTGGCAGTTTACTTGCTATTTGAGCATGCCCTAAGGTGTTTTGGTATGCCAAGTCGAATTTTTTTTCACTATTACCTGGCGTGGTGAAAATACAAAATGCTCAAATAATGAAGTAAAAAAATACAGCGTGAAGCTAGAATATACAGCTTCAAGACATAATTCATCGAAAATTAATAATCCTTCAGAAAATCCACGGAAAATGAAAATTTAATTATCAAGGCTCAAAAATAAGATCAGGACTGATGCCCACACACATTAACAAAGGCAATAGCATGCCAAAACTCACCCAGCAGTTTTCTTGCTCAAAAAGAATCATTTTAATACAAAAAAGAGCTTTAATCCTAATTCTTTGCATACAGTCTGTACATATTTTATCTCTTCTAGTGTTTTCTCTCTTAAATTATGATTCACAATATCTACATAATAAGTTTCTAAACAAGAAGACCAACCTCTTTGAGGCTGCTGTGAAATTTTATCTCGTCCAGGTACTGAGCACGCCGGTAACTTAACGGCAGACACGTTTTGCCTGTGATTAAGTATAAAAATTCAGGTTTAATGAAGGCAATAAAAATAGTCAAAAAATATTTCAAGCTGAAACTGCAAGAGCCCCATATAGTCGCACTTAAAAAAGTATAGCGAGGTTTTCGGACATGTCGAGATGATTTCAAAGAGCTAGCAGTAAAGGCTATAGACAGGAAGCAGATGACATAATAAAGCAAAACGATTAATTTAAGTATATGAATAAAGCAAAAACAATAAATTTAAAGTTTAAATTCTTAGTTGCCCCCACCTTAAAAATTTGGAAGATTCCAGGTTTATTGAATCATTAGCATCATGGAACAAAGCTGCACTCTTTAAAAAAAAGAAGAGTAATATTATTAGCTTAAATAGCGACATCTTCACGAACTTCAATGCGAATAAAAAATCTCTACAGGCGCCGTATCAATTGAAAAAGTAGAAATAAGAAAATTCAAGCAGAAGAAAAAGCCGAAATGGGGGACTAGCTTGCCATAGAAAGACCTAATAGCACCTCTACCAGGAGAAATTACCAAGATTCAGTGCAATAACATCATGTAGACAGCGATCAGAAGCCTAAAATCGACCTGCGAAGCAAGCAGAGCCCTACCATATATCAGAATTATAAAAAATATCAGAAATTAAAGAGTTAATGGGTAGCTAAACGGGAAAAGGAAACTCGGCAAATTTTTCATTCGCAACTTGTTGAAATTTTTTGAATTTAATGCCAAAATTCCCGGTATCTCAGAGAGTACCTCATTTTTAATAGAGTAATCTTGGCTTAAATTTCTACCAGCGGAAGATGCAAATATCTTCTCCAAGGAAATTCAAGCAGACTACACTTTTGCAAAAATATTACATTGGGCAGCTTATGAGCAAGATTACGATAAACTGAATCCACAAAATACTTTATATTTGAATGCAAGCTTGTTTGATTCAAAGCTCGTTTGGCGAGGCAACAAAGGTAATTCCAACCATCATTAGGCAAAAAAATCTCAGAAAAGGAGATTTTCCAGAGAAATCTCTAATGCCTAAAAATTACGCTTCTTTAACACAATGAAGTACCGCCTCTAATCCCTGGGAAGAATCTATCAGTATGAGGGGTAACTTGTAACTTTAGAATAAATTTTATTTTAGAATTTTTCCAGAGGATAATAAAGAGTCTATTCATAGAATAATCAATTATTGTGTACAAACGACAAGCAGCCACCTTATAAAAAACTTCATACTGTAACAGCAACAGCAGAAGGTGAAGTTAAATAAAAAAATCTTCAAATTCATATTTTTATCATTAATAGATGCTTGACCTAATTTTTCTGGCTGTAAATTCTTGGCAGCAACTAAGTCCCTCCGAACTAGCAATATTTTCAACAACTTAATCTTTAAGGGTAGCTTTGCCCTTTTTTCATCAAGCACAAATCAGCAGGCTTAGACTCTAAAAGCACATGGTTATGCCTAATGAAACTTCAGATAAAGGATTATTTAAATGCCCAGTATTTCACTCAAGAATAGGTAAAAAGCAGCATTCAGAAAAAAGGGGCACTTATAATAGCAGAAAGAATAATTTCTCCACTTTTTCTGAATAAACAAGCTTTAAAGTTTAAGCGAGCCAAAGTCACCGTAAGGTCCGCGTCTTGGATTTTATTTGTCGACTTCTCTTCAGCGACTCCCCTATATCTCATCAGATTTGCATAATATCCAAAAGTATCAACGGGAATTTCATTGTCTGTATACAAGCATTTTTCGGAGAAAAAAAAATCCGTCTCTCGATATTTTCAGAGAAAGTTCATACTTTTGCACCATCTAGAACCATTGAATCTTACCCAATTTTAGTGTATTCTCTGCACAAAAGAAGATCTTTTAAACACTAAGAATTATAATTATCGTTTATGAAATAACTTTAATAAGAAAATTTTCCTCATGGAAGAAAAAATAAAAAAAAAATTCAAAGTACCAAAGTAGTATGAAATAGGAAAGGCCTGAAAACAAAAAAAAAGTTACAATAAACTAAATTCAGCTTAAATTAATTAGATTAAAACCAAATTTGCTCTTTAACTTTCATCTTAACGAACCAGCTGAAGGTAGCTTCTGAACCATGCTTTTCGTAGTTTCCGGGACCAAGGAAGAACGTCTGCAGCCTACGCCAAGCTTTTTAGAAATTTCAAAAGTTTTTTCACCGTCAAAAAAATCTTCAGAGGGCGCGTTCCCCGCTAAATTTAGAGAAGATTTTTGGCTATCTACCGTCAAAATACTTGCATCGAATTTTTTGGAATCTTGAAATACAGGTGGAATCTGCCTTGAATTGGAAGGCATGGGGGGATTATCAGGGGGAGGCAGTCGAGAAAACTCATTATTCCAACCATCGCTGCATCCGCGATTCGTCGACCTTACATCATTTAGACTCTTACTTTGAACATAAAAATCCCCATCTCTATAAGCTTCATTCCTGTACGACCAAGTTTTTTGCATGTTACGTTTCCCAAAATCACCCAGATCTGAAATTTTTCGGAGTGCAAACGGCTCATATGGATGGTAGGTAGCTGGCGGTTCTTTATCTCCAACATTAGAGCAGAAAGTTTCCTTACAGCGCTTATCAAGTACGGTAGATTTTTTTGGCTTGGCGGGCTCGACGTTTCTAAGATTTTTAACCTCGTTATAAATAACTTGAAAGCTTTTATTAAGACCCCCAAGGACTTCTTCTAATGTCCCATAAGCAACAGCACCAATTTGGCTAAAGCGATCTAATTGTGTATGTTGCTGATGAGAGGATGTAAAACGCGAATTAGGGGGACTTATCATATCTGATGACTGGAGCGGATATTGATGGCAATAAGCCTTCGGGAAATATGATGACGAAAAACTATCAGAAAGTGATGCGATACTTACTGGCGACTGAGATACTTCACTTAAACTGTTTAGCTTCATTTGAAGACCTTTAATTTCAGATGCTAAAACTGTTTCTTGATTCCTAGATGCTTCATATTCGGTGGTTACTGCTAACAGAGAACTTTCCAATCTAGCGGACATAGAGCGTAATTCCAAAAGGTTCATATGGGCAAGACCTAAAGGCAGAGAATCAATTAAAGATGGCATTTCCTGTCATGTTACACTCAGGGTGTGAACTAAATAATTGCAGCCAGAGTGCTTTAAAAAAGCAAACATAGAGGAGAAATGCCTCTTATGATCTACACGCCAGGGGCATGAAGATTAATGAGAAAAATTTGATTCCACTCAAGTTTATCTTGAAAGTAACTACTTCATCAAATGAAAAACAGAGTTAACTACTAAGCATACACTGAGCTTGTAATCATAATCAAAAAAGTGGAATTTATTTTTAATTTATAATGCTTGGTGCTGGAAGTTTATAAAAATATTTCGTGTATTAGACAGCGGAAAAAAGTTCTTGTTGCTAAATCACATAACATTATATACTAATAAAGTCTCTCAAAACGCTTTTAAAAAAATCATAATAGCACAGTATACATAAAATTATAAAAGAGTCAGTACATTTAGGGGAGTATTAATTAAAGAAGATGCACATACACAATATTTAAAAGCAAATTAGAATTAGAAAAAAGAGAACGTCAAAAATAGCCATTTCACAGTATCTTAAGACTTAAAATCCAGTAAGAATTCATGAGATTAACAAGGGTTATACCAATTATTGAGCAACAATATTGGTATCCGTAAAACTAATAATTAAGCACATTAAATTCATCCCTTTTAGATAAAAATGCATTTTGAGATATGCTCTAGCAAGTTTTCTGAAGCTCTTAATTAGGATGTCAGTTACCATCAAGCGAGCAGAATTCATCAAGGTTATTTCTAAACTCAGAAGAAAATTTCAGCGCAGAAAACTCATCGTATAACGAGTCGACATCTCCAGGCTTCGCTGATCGAAGCTTTTGAAGTGGATGAGCTTCGCATTCCCTAACAACCATAGGATCTTTCCATAAATCTACAAGTTTAGAGCCAGGAGGTGTATTCACCGTCTTTTTCAAAGCGTTTGCATCGAACACCTCTAGATCTTGCTGCCCCCCTTCCTTTCCTACAAACTTCGCAGACTCCTCTCCGCTTACTTTGTAAAGAGTAAATGCAGTACCCGGGGATTCTTCGTCTTTGTCCATCGAATTTTGGAGCTTAAAGCTAGGGTAAGACGAAGACGCGTTGTGCTCCGCATTAAAATCCTGGGTCTTATCATCAGAAAATACTTCGGTAACGAATGTTTTCTTCTTGAGTAGCAAATGGTCATCCTTTAAAGAATTTTCACTCTCGTTACCGTTGCCGCATGCAGAATCTATAGGAAAGAAAGTTGGCATGTGGCAGGAAGCACTATCCGGCGTTGCATCGTCTGCCAAAAACTCGACGTTTTCTTCCTGCGCGTACATCTTCTAGATAAGCTTTTGGAAAGTCGTTTTTCCCAGGGAAAACCCGGGCATCCGTTAAATCTACAAAAATGAAACTATAAAATGAAATTTGCCACCCTTAGGTGATTGCTCGCGCAACATTGAAAATAAGGCATTTATCACAAATTTTTTCCCGTACGATAGTCAACCTGCTACACACCGGTATGAAACTAAATGAGTCCGAGTATTCTAATTTTAATATAAGAGGTAGCTTCCTCTCCCAGAAAAAGGAAAGTTTTGCATATCCGCGCAAAATAGTAGCGCCTTTAGCCAGCCTATCGAAACCTTCTTTAGTCGGTACAGCCTGTTACACGGAGCATATATTCAAAAAAATAACATCACACCTCAGTGTGAAAAAAAAGTTTTCATTAATGAGACGCTCTAATATCTAAATGATCAAGAATTTTAAGGATTCCTACTACTTTCAGATGCGATAACAATAGTATTCCCAGACATAGCAGTACACACGCTGAGCAAGCTAAAATGTGATGGCACTCTTGGAATACTTTTTGTTATCAATTCCATTAAAAAGCAATAAAGCACTAGTGCAGAACTGTGGTTAAATAAAATTACCAGCTATCTGCAGGTAGATGTATCAAGCCTTTTTGGGATCGATCCGGTAAAATTGCGGAGTTGATTCAACCTTCAATAGAGACTCATAAGAATGAGGGCGCAAACCCCATTCACTGGTGGACCCTACGCAGCGCTCACTATTTTTTGTATAGAGACACACGAAGTTGCCATTGAATTTATTACAATAACGACGGTGAGGAAGAGAACCCGATGGATTCTCTGAAACTAATCCCGTAAAATCTTCCGCAGCTGATGTTACCTACGGGTATAAAATAAACGCTAAAGGAGAAGGACATTTTCGAATGCCATCAAGATGAAGATCCGTGCACATCTTAATGGGGGTAATATTCATAGCCACGAGTATTTGATCTGAAGCCATGCGCTCTTGTTTTGCCCGGCTTTTTCAAAAGGATCAATAGGGATCAGCAGCGCTAAACCTACGGAATAATGCTACGTCGTCAGTACCTGTGATAGCGTATTAAGCGATTTTACCAAAAGGCAAGGCCTTTTCTGCTCAACCACTCATTTAGTTCCTTCGTGGAACAGATGGATCATGATATTTTCAAATGTCATCACACCAATATTTGCAAGAAAAGGTAAGAGAGAGGGTGGCCAATTGTTCAGAGTGCCTTTTAGTCGTATTATCACTGCGGCACGTGCATGACTATAATTATGCTGTGCTGTCTCGAAAAGCTTGCGAACTGCAGATCTCCAAAACGCCAACTAGAGGGAAAGATAAGCGTGATAATATTTGATAAGTCGATCAGCAACTATAACTACAGAAGCATGCCATGCTCCAAATATCAATATTCGAGTATATTGCATGTGTAAGAACAGGCCTGCTTTTCACAATATACAAAGCGTAGCCGTTTTTCACAAGTATAGCTCAATCACCAGGAAGAAATAAACGTCAGCAAAAACAGTTGGAATCTCATGGGTTTAGCAAGCATTGTAGCAGTAGCTGGTCGTATAAAAACACGTTCACTGCTGAATAGTAATCGAGCTCATATTCTGGTAGTAGCAGAGCAACGAAATGGATTCCTCAAAATTGCATGGTTAATAGTGTTACCACATGCAGTCATGTCCACTTCCTAGATTTTGTATCATACCTTCAGCCTTACGGAAAGCTTGCGCTATACAGAATAGCTGATAACTCTTTTTGTTTTCTTGTTACTTTGCTGCGTATAAAAAGACAGAATATTCTCGGAGATAGCAATTAGCTTCATAATGGCACCACCTACCAACTAAGCATTCTTATATATCGCATGACTATGAAGTCTACAACTAGGCACCTACACCAATAATCACGAATATAGACACATAGTGTTATAGTGTGTATAAGAATATACCCTATCTAGAATACTACATACTTTAAAATCTAAGCTTAAAATCGTTTTTTCAGTTGAGGGTTATGATATGATATTTTGGATAGACCAAAAATCCTGAAGTTTTAATGAGCAGAAAAGAATCAAGTGCTCATTTAGAATGAGATATAC
Organism: Nephromyces sp. MM_2019; assembly: GCA_015657535.1. Lineage (NCBI taxonomy): Eukaryota > Apicomplexa > Aconoidasida > Nephromycida > Nephromyces > Nephromyces sp. MM_2019. Next base: position 150,527 of record JADHZB010001652.1, read on the forward strand.
TTGAACCCAATGGTTCTAATGTGATTTTGCAGAAATAAATTCGCGACGCTTCTGAAACTTGATTAGTTTGCAATAGGTCCATGATTAAAAAAAAATCAGTAAAAATTTTTCAAAATTCTGCGTTTTAAAAAGAATTTTCAATTACCAAATTCAGAGTTGCTCTAGCGCTGCCTTTTTCTCAACAGAAACTACGCGTTTTCTCCCAAGTTAGGAAGCAAGGTATATATTTCCTGGTATCCAATAGGGCAATGTTTGCTAAGCCGCTTTTTTCATTATGATACGTATATATGTGATAGAGGATCAATGCAAACGACAAATCAGATTTTTCGTAATTCTGCTGGACATTCCATCTGCTAGGAAGTCCCCTGCGCTTGTAAATGAATGCACTGTCATTCATTTTTTAGTGAAAAAAGTTCTGAGCGTGGCACTGTCAGCCCTTTGCGTTGCACTGCCATCTGGAATTTCAGTAGATACTAACAACTGACCAACGAATGAAATTTTCCAATGAAGCCAAGTACAAAAGTAGTTCGTGAATCAATATCTATATGACCGGAATTAGTTATAATATTACCTACAAACAGAGCTTACTTTGCATTTTTTTACGGTAGTACTCTAACGATATGCTACTGTGGAATTATTTGCATAAATCACTCATATCCTTTGAGAGTGTGGAGAAAATGCGTAAGCGATTTTTGTATATAACATATGATTGGTGTTTCGGGCTCCCAATGCTACTAAACATAAGGTGTTCTGTTAGCCAAATTCTGAAATTCAAGGAGGTTTGAGCTGTATGTCTATGCGTTGTATAAAAAAAAAAATCTTAGACGCTGAGGCAACTATGTAGAACTGCTGCTGACAGAGAGCAATGATGCAAGCCTTCAAAAGGGAAACTAAAAAGTCGCTCAACGTGTCACAAGCATTGGAATGCCCAACTTTGCCCATGCTACATATTTTGGTATTCTTAACGAGTGAATTACTTACAGTATTAGTTAATTCATTTGTTCTAAGTCCTATTACTCTTGCATAGAAGCGTAAAAATTGAAGGAAAGATAGCTTAAGTACGTCGTGATTAGCAGCTGCTCAAAATTCAAGTCAAGTAATGCGCTTATTCTTTACAAAAACCAAGGCAGCGACTACTATTCGACTAGGTGACTATTCAATTTAGATATACAAAATGCTATAGAATACTGGCTTATCCTTTCAAATAAGATTTTCTATGATTTTTCAAAGTAACTCCTAGTTGCAAGAAGTACACAGCAGCTAGATACCACCTTATGCGAAAGTTACTGATAAGCCAGCTGCCCGACATAGAGAAATCTAAGAGCGTTATAGTAATACATCACTGTCAAAGAATTCCAACCTTAAGTTCGATGCTATGCAGCTGAATCGTAAGGCTAAAAATGATTTTCGTTTATTAAAATAGATATTTTTGGGCTTGGGCGGGACTTTCACCGGATTCGAAGCTCAGTTAGGGAGAGTTCCATTTAATCCAAATCAGTGCCGCATAGTCTTCAATCCTGCTTTTAAGTTACTGCCAGTCACAATTATCGCCGAAAAGACATGGAGCTAGCAGACGCATAACTTTAACTTTCAAGGCCTAATGCGAATGTTAATGTTGATGTATACTCTGAAGTACTTGAATGGTTCATAAGACTAGTGGTAGTTTCATCTCCTTCTGCCTGATGATATCCATGAATTTTGGACCGGCAATCCCGCTTAGTTGCTCGCTTATCATAAGCTGGCGTTACCAAGGATGCAAAACATACAAGTACACAGTGAATGCAGCACACACATACAACAGCTTACTGGATGCAACACATCTACTCACTGCATGCAACTATCTACTTACTGCATGCAAAACATACAACTACATAGTGGTAGCACGCTTTGCAAAGTGGCTTTTAATGCTGAAAGAACCACTTCTTGGTTTAAGTTGAGCTCCTCGACGAACCGAGCCGAGTATCGCAACTAGAGATATAGCATGCCTACAAGCTACACTTGGTGTCCTACGAATTCGCAGGAGTTCTACCAAGGGCTGTTACTATGCTTTACACACTCTAAGCTAGCCGCACGGTACGACCGGCTCACTGCGACAAAGTCGGCTTATCAACCAGCCTAATGTTTACTGCTAATGGGAAAACATTTACGTGTCTGTGGCAGAGCCGATGGAACTCAGATGATAGCAAAATTCGCTAAGTTTTTCGCGGATATCTTATCGCCCAAGCTTTTTTTTTTCTTTACCCAAGGGAAGTTTCAGCTGCATGCTTGCTGATGTTTAATGGTCCCTAAAATATTATAGGCAGCACTAGCCCCTTACTGGGAAACATACACTGTAGGATATCTTTGGTTATTGCTGAAGCGAATAGCTTTCTTGATATATGCAACTTGGCGTGACTTGGTAAACTTTGCAGTTCGTTTTAATACCAGATGGGGAATGTTACATACTGCGAGCTTTCCATTTCCACTGTTACCCATAGCAACACATGAAGGCAAGTCTGATTGCCCAGCTGTATACGCAATACTGCAGTAAGTGAAAAAAATCTCTTCGATATGGATCCTCCGGTGTATGGCTCAAACGCATCCGAAATATGCGATTTTAACGAAGTCGTAAAACCTCTTATACAGGTGGAAGATAGGATGAATCGCAAAGTTTCGTATATTGCAGATAAAACTTTATTTTACAGGATTTCATAGCTTGCTCACTTGCTGCTGTGTGACAATATGAATACTCTCTTTTGCGTATAAAAAATTTTCACCCTCGTACAGCTTTTGATGAATTTTTAGCTTCTTGGTAGGATCCTTATGGAGGAATGTTATTTTTTTTATGCGTAACTAGAAGTTTAAGCCCCTTTTCAAGGATGAAGCGATGATATAAATTGTTCGTCAAACTGAGCATGGACTTCCCATGAGTTCAAAGTAACAGCACATTTAAGCCTCTTTTAAATTCAGCCATTTCGGTACTAGTCTGAATTTCTCCTAGTTGAAAAACCCTTGAGTGAATCAGCTTTCAGCTTACAATAAAGTACTGCTTTAAAGACTAATTTCTGGGGCTACTTGTTAACAAAAATTACAAAGTATGCCTAGCGTTGGTTTTTTCTTGAAAGCGATGCTTTTTGGCTCTCTATGCACTAGAAGAGCAGTAAACCATGGAGATAGTGTAACAGGTTCTGTGGACTTTAGGCTATTGATCAATGGAAAATGTTTAAAGTGACAGCCTTTTCTCCCTCTAATGACCTGAATGTATTGGATATTCTTGGAGTTTATTAATTCTTGATATCTCTGCTCCTTTTATAATATTTGAAATGAGCTATATACTCAGTTTCCATCTTGTTCCTTTTGCAAGCAGTATATTGAGCTCAGAAAGTGGGGTCCTGCAAAAATCTCTTTTTAGGACTTGTGCGAACTCCTGCCAACGAGATACATCAAATGCAACGTTTTTCGCATAAAGGGAATGAGCAATTTTTTAAATCTGCAGAAATCTCGTTATTCTACGCTTTAGCATGAGCAGTGGAGATTGTGCTCCAGCATGTATTTCTTAATAAATTTGTCTAATGAATAGCTCACACACACTTATTAATTTCTATATCTCAAACAAGCACACGCGCAAACAAAATGTGATTTTAAATCAATCCTATATAGCTCAAGGATTGTAGCATTTGAATTTCTAGTTTCTCGCATGAATAACAGTGTAGAGGATCTTACCATATTTACAGTTTCTCCAATTCTTATATCTGTTAAAAATGCCAGATAATTATGAATTACTTTATATATAAATCTGGGTCTGATCATATTTTCTTAGTTTCATCAACTATTTTATTTCGTAAAACATTTCTTTTTGTTAAATATATTCCCTTTAGATTGCATCGTTGACTTTTTTAATTTTGAGCTTCCAGTTGAATAGCGGAACTAGTAAATCTTCTATTTAATTTCAATAATTTGATTTATATAAATAGATGCAGTTTGGGTATATTTTGAATATCATACTGTATTGACTGCTTATAATACGCTAGGTGTATTTTTTTATTCGCAGTGTGGGCCTTTGAAATAGTTTATTTTGATGCGTTTGTTTAGCCTCAATAAACATCAACAGCTTAGTACGTTAAAAGTTTGCGACTATGACTTAGTGCACAATTAAGAGATTCAAATGGTAGTTTATCCGATAATTTACTTACAAAACCCAATTTTAAAATTGTTTTAGCTCTCTTTTTTCTGGTTATTTGCATAGCTTTTTCCAACAAGCAATAAAGAAGCTCAATGTGGAATTTTTTTGAGGCTTGTGCTAACCAGTGCCGAATTATTCTAATGCATAATTTTCTTTTTTCACTGTATTTCAGCTCATTCATATCTTTGAAGAGATGAGTGCGCATGACGGCGCAGTATCAGGGTTTTGTACTGGATCAGCGCTATATCAGTTTCAAGAAGCAGTACATTGCGAACTTTTAGATGTTCTCAAGTTTTGTATACCATCTTTTGAGAGAGGAATATCATTTAAGTTAGCTCATTTGCAGCGTAACTTCCTTCCAGCTACGCTAAGTACTTTTATACTTCAATACATGGAGTTGACTAGGTCCTCCTTAGTCAGCTTAAAACGTGACTCTCCCTTATTGGATTCCTTTTTTAGTTCTTCCCTTTACCATGAGCTTTGTTGTATAAACAATGAAACCTGTGAACATCCCGAATTAGCAGGTGTGAATCTCCAAGTAAAAAATTATCGTTCAGCACTTTTAAAAAATCTTCTGAATGTTGAGATTTTACCTCCCGAAACTTGCAACGACAAAGCACGCCGGCCAGACACTACGGCAAGAGGTAGTAAGCCAGCAGTTAGTGATGGAACTGACGGTTTTACAGAGCTGTCAAGCATACATCAAGGAAAAAGACTTCTTCAAGGGCATTCTGGGGATATAGAGACGGTATTAAAAGGTAATGGAAGACCTGTGGAAGATAATTCTAGACGAGAAAGGCTAATATGGACTCTTTCAGGAGAGGACGCTGCTTTAGGACCCCCTCTCCATAAATTTGTCGTCTGGCATGGAAACGCGTTAGAAGGAGGCTCTGTGCAGAGTTCTGAATATCCCACGCAGAATAAGACTGCTCATGATAGGCTGAAGTACTCCAGAGAAGAAAGTGTGTGTGATTATCAAAAGGGTAATTTTTATGCTACGAAAAGTATTGTAAGCCATTCACGAAAACGAGGTCTTGATGATAATGGGCAGTTGGAATCGCATCAGAGTGCTTTAAACATGGCAATAAACACTGAAGGTATTATCAAGAAAATTAGCCAAATTTGATGCATGCAACGTCACATATAGTTTTTAAGAGGAAAATTTAAGTGAAATTCTTTTGGAAGGTTAGCAAGAAGTTTTTTTCTGTTTTTCAGAATATGTAGTAATTCAGTTAGTTTTATTAGTTTTCGACATGCAGATTTGGCTCCAAGAAACTAGTGTTTCAGCTTTTGGCGTACCAAATTTTCACTCCGAGAAACTTGAGGTTAAGCCTACCAGCTAAGGCTCCTTTAATCAAAAATTTTCCTTTTTATTAGTAAATCATTGACTTTATCAGTTAGGTTCTACATATGAGCTGTTTTCTTCAAGCTTTTCGCGAGTAATAATTGCTACGCTCAATCAATTTTATGCTTCTCTCTCGCTTAATGCTTGCGTAACTAGTCGAATGCATTAGATATGCAGAGGTATTTGAATATTCATCAGGATAGATATGAGCTTTAAGCTAATATCTCTTTTAAGAATTCAAGGAAATTTAGGAGCTGGTGCTGCTAGAGTGGTGGGTGGCATAGTTTTCGTTAAAATTACCATTGGATATCAGGTTTTTCGTAAATGAGTGTTTGTGCTATCTGTGTGCTAACGATGGGCTGATTATAAGCCTTTTTCATAAATTCTTTTGTTTAGATGTTGTAGTTTCCCGTTCTTTTTGATATCTATTAGTTGCAGTTGTAGTTTCTCTAATTTTCAGGATAAAACCTCGCATTAGCTTTAGTTTTGTATCCCATTTTACTGGTACTTACAAGTTGCGTTTATAGTTGATTTAACTGCAGGGTTAAAACCTCATATTTTTGAAATTAGTTTCATTATCTAATCGTTAGAACAAATGTAGAATATTCCTTGAATATAAGCCTTTCTATGCTTCAAAAAATTTTTTTTCGCTATTTTTTTCCGTTTTTTAGCAGCCTTCTCAGACTCGAAATGCGAAGCATTTTTCATAGTATTAAAGTCACAGCTTGAAAAATGCTGATCCTAAGAATTTGATGCCTAGTTTGATTCATTTTAATAGATCTAGCTAGCACATATCTTCCTTCCTTATGATCGAATGGGAGTGTTTTTATTTTAGATGAAAGTCCATTCTTGAACGGAAGCGAGGTTTTACGGAAACGCCGAATCGCTGGATGTCCAGAGGCCGATGCAGTTGCTGAAGTTCGTGAGATTCTTGGATGTGCTAAATCAAGTTTTTAGCTCATATCAATGCTTCATACTGCCAGCAAGAGAATGAGTCTGATGGCTTCACCAGCGAAAAGCGTATAACATTTTTCAATTTTTGCTTTCAAACACACAAATCACACGAAATTTATGGTGCATAGTTCTTAAATACGGGTGTCTGAAGGTGTGAGTGTGTGTGAAGGTATGAGACTACTAGTGTGCGAGGCTACTTTAATTTGAAACTACTAGGGTGTGAAGCTACAGATTACACGGATTTTAAGCATGTATATTGCCAGCAATAGGGTTGATTAATCTTCACAAGTTCTACCACATCTTTAGCCTTTCCCAATGAAAATTGAAGAATAAAAGTTTTTCCAATGCACCCTGCATATTATTTCTTGTAGTAAGCATCCTTAGTTATGACATAAACTGTGCTGCATATTTCAAAGAGGATGATTTCGCTGCTTTGCATCATAAAAACATTCAATCTCGTGTATTTCTTCCTCACTGTTACAGTTTAGCTAGCATTTGTATTTGCACTCTAAAGTATGAATTTATTGATTTATTTTTTGTATTTATATGGCCATATGAAGGTGAGTTGCTGTAAAGTAGTGCCTTTGGCTTAACCTTTGAGTTTAACGAATATTCAGCTTTTTTTGCCGATGTGAGAATCTTCTACCCCAGCTACTTTTAGCTCTTTGATTGTACGCAGAGCTTTAGGCGATGCTGGCAATATATATAGTTTAGAATTTATAGATTAATTTATATAGATTTTCCTAGATATAATATGAATTTTGAGAGCCAGTTTTTTGCTATTTTTTTTTCTTTTGATGCTCTGTTGATTTTAGCAAGTCCTGTGGTGTGCATTTTTTGAAGCATCTCAATGTTTCTACGCTTGCTCTGTAGTGATAATATTGTGGCATTTATAAGGTGTTTTTCAGCGGCTTCGGATGTGCAAATGTTCTTGAAATTTTGTCGTTTTAGCTGCCATTTTCGTTGATTGTGTGTGTGGTTGGATTTTTTGGAGAGATGGAGCTTTTTAAGTGCGTGTAATATCAAGTCCGCTACCTTGTGCACATCATGGAAACGACAGTAGTATATATATTCCGCATATTTAATCAGGATTTGTTTGTATATGTATCCTGATTATCTGTTATATGGATAGTGAAATTTCCTAGTCGAGGTGTGTCTCTTGTGGATAGTGGAATTTCCTGCTTTTTACTGTTGTTTTTGTGTGTGTCTAATATAGGCGATTGAAAGAGATTCTTTCGATCGAAAGGCTCCCTCCTGGGCGGGTACAAGACGATCTGAGGATCCTCGAAAAGCTTCTTCAGGAGTGGTACGTATTCTATGAAAGCATTCAACTCTCAGCTCAGCGTTTTTCTTACTAAATTAGCGTTTTTAAAGCCATTCATGAAGCAATGTGCTTATCGTCTGTTTTCTTCAATAGTTTGTGCTGCTTTTAGTGTAGAATCAGGTGTGTGTTTTTGTTTTCTCTAATTTCTTTTTTGAGCTGTTTAAGCTAGCTCAAAAGCCCACCTTCCGAAGCTGTAAATTTTTGCAGCATGATGGCACGCTTTCTCTTGTATCCTAAAATTAGGGGTTTCTGCCTTTATCTCTCTTCAAATATTTTGTTCTCTCGCCGAAATACCCCGTTAATTTCCTCTTTACCTAATTATTACTCGCTAATTGAGATTTGAACAGGAAATGACGACAAAGTCGGTTATTGCCTAGAAAAGTTTCATGAATAGCCTTTGAAGTTTATGGAAATGCCTGTGTGTGCTTGCCTTTGATTGTATTTTGGCGCGCTTCTTCTTCTTCAAAGGTACTCTAAAGCATAGAATTGATTGAAGGGTTTAAGCATTACAAAGTTCGCTTGCCATGAGTCAATTTTTTCTGCTTTTTGGTGTGTTTTCTGTCTGTCATTTTCACTCCAAATCTTCAATTTCTCCGGTTTTAACGATTGACTAGGATCGGTTAAACTGCTTTTCTTCAAGTAGAGAAATTTGGAGTGCTTTAATACCGATAGGAAGAACTTAGTATGGCTTAAATTGACTGAAAGACTTTATCCTATTACCTAGAGGGTTTATAAAAGTTTTTACGAGAATCAATACGAATTTTCCTACTTTGTGTGCGGGTATGTATTTTGTTTAAAGCTGCTGAAGGAAGTAGCTAATGGCTTTATATGTATTCCTTTCGGCTTTAGAAAGACTTCTTCAAATTCTTCAAAGCTTTAAGTCACTGGCAATGCTTTTATACTTAAAACTAGATTCTGTTTTCAGCAGTAAAGATGCTGAGTTTTCCAGTATATTGTTAAGTTTCGTCCCTTTTTCTTCTAAAGTAGTGGATTTTTGTTGCTTAATCAAAGGCCTACACACACGCGCAATTCTGCCTGTAATGGAGCTCTATTTGGATGTTTGTATAAGCGTTCTACGTTCTTTTAATAAGCTGCTAACAACCCTCTTTCAAATATGCTCTACACCTGAGGAAATCTTAGCCTTAACTGTTTACCGAACAAATCTCATTCTAGGACTTGATGGTCGGCAGTGTCAGGAAAGGAACTGAAACAAACTCATTAATGAATGATGATATAGAGTATTACAAGGCAAGTATGTCTGTGTGTGTGTGTCTGTGTGTGTCTGTGTGTGTCTGTGTGTGTGTGTGTGTGTCTGTGTGTGTCTGTGTGTGTCTGTGTGTGTCTGTGTGTGTCTGTGTGTGTCTGTGT
>JADHZB010001654.1:0-15000 GCA_015657535.1 Nephromyces sp. MM_2019
ACAAATATACACCAGCACACACAAATATACACCAGCACACACACAGACACACTAAGACAGACCAACACAAATATACACCAGCACACACACAGACACACTAAGACACACACAAATATACACCAGCACACACACAGACACACTAAGACACACACAAATATACACCAGCACACACACGCAAAAATACACACACATATACCAACACACACACATTTAAACATAAAAAACCATCATGCAGATGAAAAGTCTTGACATACGCACACTCACAATATAATAGCGGCAGCTTCTTCGTTGAAAACGCCTACATCGCCTGCGCTAACTGGGCTGAAGAAAGGTCCAAACACATACTACGGAGCTCCATCGTGAATATTACCACCTTTGTTTCATCCTTTCGCAAAGTAGAGGCTCACACACCGAGAGAGTGGGTCGCACAAACAGGCGCTGCATTTTGGCACAGTTTCACAGGCTCGCTCTTACAAACCAGAAGTAGCATATAAATTCATTATGTTGGGAAAAACTCTTCGTAGCTATGTTAAAAAGACCGGTGTTTAATGGTGAATGCCTTGTGTGTGTCTCTTAAGTTGCATAGATATCTATAAAATCGTACGAAGAAGAGGTGAAAGCCTTGAAATACGCTGAGAAAATCGAGAAAGGGAAGAAAATAATGGAAACATCAAGAAAAAATCATAAAAAACTCGGAAAATTCATCGAATTCAGCGGAAACTCACCAACTTCATCTAATAACCAAATATGGATTGATTTCATCACAAAATCATCAAAAACTCAAAAATAATAAAACTCACCAAAAACATCGGGAAACCGTCAACAACTTGCACAAAATCACCAAATTCATAAAAAAAGCCAGAAAATTCCACAAATTAATCAAGATCTCATCTACAAACTCTTGAAATCCATAAACAAAAATGAAAATTCATTAAAACTCGTTACATTCATCAAAAAATTCAATGAAAACTACAAAAGCCCATCAAAAATCACCACCAAACTCCAACACCGAAGCCATTCACAATCTCCAAAAAAACATAAAAATCATAACATTTTATGCAGAAAACCTCCTCATTGCGAAAAATCAACAATCTGTATATAAAGAGATTTGCCACATCCAACGCCTCCATCAACAAAAAACTCACTTTCCTCTATCAAGCCATTCTCATTCATGCACTGAAGATAATATTCAGCAAAAAAGGGGCAAAAAAATTTACATGTACAAACCAAATCCTCTAAAAAATGCAACTCACATAAAAATCACCAAGCATTCCGAAACATGCGCTATCTTCTCCAAAATTCATCATTTTCGTCATAAAAGCAGCTCAAAAAGTTTCTCGGCAGACTTTGCCTCAAAATGTAAGCAAGAAGCCAATATACTGCAGTGTATGTACACCCAGTTATTGCTGAAAGCGACATTTTTTCCTCAATTTTTCAAGTTTTTGTATACAAAAAACGCGGTGGGTATCCCCTTGATCTATATTACTACCTTACCTTCATTGTTTGTCGCTGCTGCACACAATCGGTAGTTCCTTCGACTTTTTGGGACCTTCCTCCTCCTGAAATTGCATCAAAATCGCTTCTTTTATGTCTGAAACCCAAAAATCAGCAATTTTTAATCAGAAATAGCAAAAACATGCGCGCAGCTAATTGAAATGGTGAAGATTCGTCTGAGGTGGAGAGTGTGTCTGCGCGCGTGTGTGTTTGTGTCTGTGTGCTCATGTGCGTGTGTGTGTGCGCATGTGCGTGCGTGTGTGTGTGTGCGTGTGTGTGTGTGTGTGTGTGTATGTCTGTGTGCGCGCGTGTGTGTGTGTGTGTGGCTGTACGTCTATGCCTGTGTGTGTTCGCTGTATGTCTGTTGATTTCATATTTTAGTGTGTGTATGTTACCGCATGTCTTTGCGTTTTTTTTGCATGCGCCACTGTGTGTGTCCTATTTTTTTGTGTTCATTTATTCTGTCGACGTGAAAGCAAAACATCCACATCCCTCACAAATCGTCATATCTTCACTTTTATATCGTCATTTTCGAAATAAGAAGAGGAATAGGAAGAAGAAGCAGATAAAACAAAAAAAATAGTGGAAAAACTATTTTCTTGAGAATTCTTTGATGTCGAAGAAATCTTCTGATGATTTAGAGGCAGTAGAAGCTGCTTCGATTCCTGGAGTTGAAAAGGGTGTGGAGTCTGTGTTCTCTTCAAACTATAAAAATGTAGCGTTAGATACTTCTTCAAGTAGTGATCATCAAGCCTCTGAAGACGGCTGTAATTTGAGGTTTTCGGGGCAGAAAAGCAATGAGTTTTGTGAAGGAAAATGGAAGGCATCTAAAGGGGCTGGGAGAAGGAGAAAATCTGGTGAACAGGAGGAAATGAAAGAAGAGGGAGAAGACGTAGACGCTAATGATGAAGAAGAGAGGGAAGATGATGAAGATGAAGAGGGAGAAGATGTAGAAGCTAATGATGAAGGGGGAGAAGGCGAAGAAGAAAAAGAAGAGGAAGAAGATGATGGCGAAGAAGACGGAGAAGAGAGTGAATCTAATCATGAAGATAATGTAGAAGCTCATGATAAAGAAGATGAAGAAGATGAAGAAGATGAAGAAGATGAAGAAGCTGAAGAAGATGAAGAAGATGAAGAAGCTGAAGAAGCTGAAGATGCTGATGTTGAAAATGTAGAAGCTAATGAAGATGACGATGAAGAATCAGATGAGGATGATCACTTTGATTTAATGGAGTTTTCGCGTAGACATGAGGCTGGAGGAAATCAAAGCTTGAAAACCTCTAAAAAATCGACGAAAGCTAGCAAAGGGCTTCCATCTCCAGGTAATCACTATTTGCGATCGAGACACACACTGTACTTACGCTGCCTGTGCATACACTGTACATACACTACTATCCATACACTGTAAATACACTGCGCTTCATTTTTTCATAGTAAAATGAGATTTTTCTGGTGTTAAAAGAAGCTGATGAAGTTGCATTTTTCCTCTACCACAGTAGATGAGGTGTGAGTGTGCGTTTCTTTGTTGAGTGCAGAACCTCGCACACACCCTCACGCACAAATAAACGTAGGTGTTTGTGTGCGGAAAAATTTTGTGGTTCTGCTCATTAAGCTAATTTGCTTTGCATAGAGTATAGTACACTCTTTTCTCTTTATAAAATCCTGCAGATGATGCCATGAGTAAGTGCTCCATAACGTTTAAGAAGTTTCTAACCAATAAGCAAGCAAGGCAAGGAATCCTTCAGTCAAACACTAAAGAGAGAGAGAAAGCGAGGAATGAAGAGCCTGCGGAGAATAAAGGTAAAACTGCGCTTTCCTGGTGTGTCCGGTAAATATTCTTTTGGGATATATGTGTGCGTGATTGCATATTTTATATGTATGTTTGTGAGCATGCAAGCGTGTGTACGCATGTGTGTAGATATCCATGTCTGTGTGTCCGTAATTCTGTGTGTTTGTAGTAGCAATATATGTGTATGTGTTTGTATAAATCTGCACCTGTGTATTCCTGATTCCATGTGTTAGTCTTCCCAAATCCACCGCTCTGTGCCTGTGTGCGAAGCATGTGCTGTTCTATATTAGTGCTTTGTTGCTTGGTGTGTGCAAACGAGTGATTTTCTTGCTACCTGTAGGACCCATGGTGCTACCTGCGACTTCATGGCATGTTCCAATGGCAGGCATCATCGGTGAAGGAGGATACAGAGATGCACCTGTAAACACACATGACCCTAGCACACATGCAGGTGTGTTGCTGAAGCTTCCACTTTTTCTACTCCTTCATTGTGTGTTGTGCCCGTTAGCTTTGTGCAAAGTATCTAGTGTGTATATCTTCTGTGTAAAGAGTCATGGAGATATATCGCAGTCCAAATAACTGCTTTTTATGTTAGTGTGTATATATTCCAGTATCTCTGGGTGTTATTTTGGTGGGTAATCATATGGCAGTGAGTGTCGTTTTGTTTGTGCGTGTTGCTTTTATAAGCTGCTTGGTATGAGCTTGTGTGTTGTTTTTTTCAGCTAATGACTGCACGGCTTCATATGTGTTTGTGTGTGCGTGTGCTCCTCTTCGTAAAAAGCTGTTTTTTTAAGTGTGCTTCCATCAACTTGAAGATTGAGGTGTGTATATACGCAGGAGGAGGTGCTAGGGTAAGTAAGAAGAGGCAAGCAGAGAAGGGGCAGATAACTATCAAAGAGAAGGAGCGATTGAAGCGGGCGAAAGGGCAGTCATCCCAGCTTGGATGGAAGCCTGAGCTGTGGATGCAGATGAGGCAGCACTATGACTAGACAGTTATTGTGTATGTGTGTGTGGGGGGGGGGGGTGCGTGTGTGTGCTTGAACGCGTGTGTGCTGAGGTATATTTGTGCTTATGTGCGTGTGTGTGTGTTTGTCTGGATGGCTTATCTTTGGGAGTCTATCTGTGTGTATATACGTGGGTATATATATATATATGTGTGTGTGTGTGTGTGTGTGTGTGTGTGTGTGTGTGTGTGTATCTATCTGTGTGCATGTATATGTTTATCTTTCTGGGTTTATGTTTGAGTATTTATCTCTTTGTGTATGTGTGTGTACACTGCTATCACTGCTTATGCCATAGCCATTAGATGCTTTGAGGAGGAAACCTCTTCAACAAAGAAGAGGAGCTTTGCGTGGAGTTCGAACAATTCTACACCTTTTTATTCGAGCACACACGCTCACAGATATGTACGGACACACGCTCACTGGTGGGCTCGCACACAGAAAACACCAAAAAATAAGCGCGCACACACATGAGCACACCCACCGATGGTCCCACATATAGATGGCCACAAACATACATAGAAAGCCCACACACACACAAATACTATCACACACACACGCTTAATAAAGCTATGCCTATGAAGAACATTTGAATTGCATTATGAGATTCTGCGGTGTAAGAAGAGCATTCAAAACTTCGAGAGACGCAAAACACTAGCAAAGCAGCAAGCGAGTTACGCGAGGATAGAGCAGCGCACTCAATATGCACACACGCATAATTGCGCACACACAGTTACACGCATATCATTGTGCAAACACAGTTTCACACACGCAGCTCATACAAAGGTGTGCACACACAGCACACACACGGTTGAACACACATAGTTTCAACACACACACAGTGGAAGGCAAACAGTTGCAAACGCGCATAGATACACTCAAACAGACAAGCAGCACCAACGAAGCAACTACAGAAACACACGAGTTTACAGAAACACACATTCAATAACCACGCATACACACAAGGTGATGCACACGCAGATGTACAGCCACACACACACAAATACATATCAAACACTCACATTCATAGAAGTAAATAAAGTAACAAAACAAGCTGAGAAATGGCAACTGCTTCCTTATGAAATGCGTAGTCCCGGTTTGTAGGGGCGTCTATAAGCCGAAAATATATATTCTGTTACACCGTATAGGGTGTGTGTGTGTTTTTGTGTATGCTGTATGCGTGTGTGTATGTGGTGTGTTTTGCGGCCTTTGTGTGTGTGTATCTGTGTGTGCGGGTATCTGTGTGTGCGGGTATGTGTGTGTATGTGCCAAAGCGTTTAGCTTCCGAGAGAAGCTTTCCAAGGAGAAACAGTTGGCAGAGCGAAATAGAAAAAGCTTGAGCTTCACTCGTCTTCTCAAAAGCCTCACACACACGCTTAAAGGCCCCAGTTGGGTGTACGTACACCCCCCTAAAGATTTAAGATACTGCGCCGATCTGAGATTCTTTTGACAAGTGAGATCCCATGGTGTGTAACTTAAAATGCTCAGTGTATTACCACCTCTGCGCTTTGCGTGTGTACACATGTCTGTATTTGGACGTGTGTACGTGTGCGTGTATTTGTGCGTGTGCTTATGCGTGTAAGTTTGTCCGTGTGTAGGTGTGTGTGGATGTGCTTGAAGATAATGAGCATCGCTCTACTGCTTATACTTCAAGTTTGACTAATACATAACGGAGCAATAATAACCAGAGGGGTGTCGGTATGTAGAATGTGAAACAGTTTTACATTCATTGAAACAAAAATGCGCACAAATTTGCCCATTGAGAGACAGACAGAGACAAACACACTTGCGCACACACACACACACATACACACAAGCGAATACAAACATGCACAGCCACCCGCACACGCAAATAGACTCCCACACCCACACACACACATCCACCCGCACACAACACCGCACACTCACCCATACGCACCCACACACACGCACTCAATCACACGTACCCACACATACCCGCACACATTTATCCAAGGCTGCAAGACTACGCTCGTGTCCACACACACATATACACCTACACACATGAGTAAATCACGATTACTAGCAATATGTGATCATCTATTGGCTCTCCAACATGTATACACATTGATACGTTGAAACGAACAGCATAGAACAACACACAGCCGCATCACCTCGAGGAGGTACACGCACACACATAACACGCACACACCCACACACAATATTTTGCAGTAAAATGTACCGCTAAAGCCATGGCTTGAAATCTCCGTTATTTTCATAGTCTGCCAGGCCTATATGGGTAGGAAAGCCCGCTATGTGTGCGTGAGTTTCCAGCTTGTATGCATTCGTTTGCCTAACTGTGTGTGTGTACTTATCTGTGTGCGCATGTTTCCTGTGTGCATATATATTTGCTTATCAGTGTGTGTAGTTTCTACGCATGCGTGTTTGTATCTGTGTTTGTGCTTATCTGTATGTACATCTATCTGCTTGTGGGCTTATCTGTTTGTGTACTTGTGTGTGCGTGTGTTTATGTGTGTGCACTTTCCGCGTATGTTTGCTACTAAAAGAAATGGCGATAGCGTTCATTCCATAATGTTGAGCTCCCACAACATCGCAAAGCCTTCTGCTTCGGAGAAGCTGGAGGAAAGCTAATGCTAATAGAGAAAGCAAAACGCTAGAGTCTACGCACAAGCACTACCCCCCAATGTGAACAGAGCAAGAAAAGCTCTGGACTCTACACGTACATATCACCACCTAACCCTCTCAATGGAGGATGCCTTCAATCAGACTTCTGCGGGAGTGGGTGTACATACACCCCCCCCACACTCCACCCACAGCGTGTTCATTTGTAGTGACACTTCAAGCCGGCACCAGCACCTCTGCAGTCATGGGCTGTACGTACACTGGCTGCCCTTCGCGTATGTGTGGCTGCTTCTCTTGCCTGACGTGTGGTTGCTTCTCTTTCCGTGTGTGTGTTTGCTTTTCTTCCTGTGCGAGCGAGTGCTCAACAAGCGGCTCGGTAGGTGCTTCCATTAAAGATTGCTGAAGCTCCGCATAGTACTTCTCTACATCAGCATCATTAGCGTGCACACCTGCATGAGAGGAAGTTGGGGAAATTTGGGGATGATGATGAGATGCTCTACACACACACACGGCGTGCACCCAAAACCTGAGCTCGATGGGCTGCAGGCGATATTGCTGTAGCTTAAATGAACAGATATGAGGCATAACAAGTAGAAAATGAGGCTGCAGTATCACTAAAAACACACATGAAATGTAAAAAGTTGCAGCAAATATATCAAATGTCCCACACACACACGTGCGAGTTCAAAAATCTGTAGAGTAAAACTCATTGATACATCCTACACACCGGCAGCACACAAAGAAATGGGAGTCTGAAACGCTGACAACACACACACGTAAAATCTCTTCAATATAAATAACTCTATGCCCTTAAACCCCCACAAAACCGCATTTCTTCCTCAACATGCAGGCAAAAACAGCCTGTGGAGTGTACATACAACTCACAAATACCTTCTTCTGCGCATTTCAAGCATAAACAGCACAATATCCCTACCAAAGAGCTATACACCATAAAGTTCTCAAAAACAATATATATCTCTCTCTTACTATGCTTGTACAATAGAAGACTAAAGTCAGGCTGCTTTTAACGAAAAAAAACAGCGAAAAAACCAGATAAACCGCAAAATAAGGCAAAAAAGCAGCTTTTTACAGGTACGATGAAACGCTAGAATCGCAGATTACCTGCTTCACTTAGCCTCTGATCAATAGCATCGAAGTGAGCCTTTGAATCCTCCAAGTTACACACAAGATCTTCAACATACACCACTGATAAGACATCCTGTATTCTCTTCAATGCTAAGTTTCCAGCTTCTAAAGTAGCTACAAGATTAGCTTGTATCTGAGAGTGAAAGGAAGTTGGATAGAAGGTGAGAAGCGGAAAAACGCACACACAGGAACACACGGGGGGGATAGAGTGGCACACACACAGATATAGAAAGTTATATTAAAACGTCGCGATATAGAGTAATACACGAACTGATAGAGTATCTCAAACATATATATAGTGAAACACAGATACAGAGCGACACACACGCATATAGAGCGACGCACACACGGACATATAGCGGCACACACAGACATAGAGCAACATGCACACATATAGGAAGACACACAAACATCCACACACAAAAACATACACAACTACCATAGAAAATTCGATAGATGAAGCTAGTTGCTCCACTTGCATTAGCTGTGAGGTGCACTGAGACAGCAAACTTGTGTGTAGCTTCTTCCTTCGAAGAGCTAAAAGCGCCAAATCTCTGCTACCTCCTTTCAACAGTTTCAAGGCATCCTCGTCATCTTTCGCGGCGTACAAAGTGAGCTTCTTCTGCTGTAGAATCAGTGAATCTGCGAATAAAAACGTAAAAATCTGGAAAAATTGAAGAAGAGGGGGGGGTAACACACACACAGGAAAGGGGGGGGGGTAGTACACACACAGAGAAGGGGGAATAGGGCATAGAAAAAACAATACATGCATAAATACGCATTTAGACATATACACACATATACATACACACAAACACGAAGGTGCACACATACATACAAACACGAAGGTGCACACACACACAAACGCACGCACTACCTCTTTGAGCTTTTATCTGTAGCATTGCCAAATCATTCTCGCTAACTTTCGGCAAAGGACTCCTCGAAGATTCCTCCGGTTCTTGCATTATTTCCTTGAAACCGCACGCAGCGATCCCCATGCTGAAAGCTAGCATTAAGTGGGGGGTTAATGGGGGGTTAATTGAGATGGTTAATAGGGGGTTAATGGGAAAGATTCAATGGGGAGGGGTTCAATGGGGGGCTTTAATTGAGTTGATTAATAGGGGGTTAATAGGAAGGGTTAATGAGAAGGGTTCAATGGGGAGGGGGTTAATAAGAAGTTAATGGGAGATGTTAATGGTGGGTTAATCAGGGAGAAAAAAGAGCGCTCAAAATGAGGGGAACCTTGGGAAGTTACTAGGGGGAGGTTCTTGGGGGGTAAAGAGAGCTTTGAATGGGGGGTTGCTTGGGGGGAAAGACACACGAAGTTAACTGGGTGGTGCCCTCCCTGGTCTTCATCCTTGAACACACGGTTATTTTGTGCGTGTCTCGGCTAGTGGATGTGCGTAGGTGTGTGTGTGCTTCCTTTCTCCACTAAAAAAATTCGCTCCTTTGCGTGTGTGTAAGCGGAATCATCTGGCTTTGTTTGTATTCGGAGGAAACTACTTCTTCTGTGTGCCTAGAATCATAGTTGCTGCCTTCTTCGAAGGAAACTACACAGCAGAAGCTACTTTCTCCCAGAGTGGTGGAATGGAAGAAAAGAAGAGTTGCAGACACATCAGCGGCGTGGAGAGATGCGTAGATGACTGCATGCACACTCGCCTAATCAAGCACACATCGATCCGCACACACCAACGCATACACTTGCATATGCACACACACAGACTAAACGCCTACGTATATGTGCACGCTCATGCATAGTCGTGTGTTCACATACGTAGGCATTTATATAAATAGACCTTTATTCGAAGACAGAGAAACACATGAAGATAGAGAGAAGTACACACACACACAGGCATACACACACAAGCAAACACGCACATAACCAAAAATATTCAGGAACACACACACACAGGCAAACACACACAAACTTGGATATACGTCAATGAATATTAACACATAAGGTACTATACACACATACAAGTAAGCTGAGATTGAAGTTCGGATACACACTCACACGAAAAGTTGCCACAAGATCAGGTACACACACGGACAAGCATGGATAAACACACATATACACACACGTAAACTCGGAAATATAGACACGCACACAAACTGAAATATTCACACACACATAAGTTCAGATAAATACACACACATGAGCTCGGAAATACACACACGCACTATTTTTTTTCTTCTTTGCAAGCAGAAATTGCCTCTCGTTACCTCCGTCTTCAAGTAAGGATCGACTCCATAATAAAATGATGCTTCCTTCAATGAGAAGAAGTTAGTATAATATACTTCCCGTATGAGTTCCAGATTTGTGTGCGTATATTAGCAGTGTGTGTACTTATAGCCAAAAGTGCGTGTGTGCGTGTATGTGAGTACACTTTCCAAAAGATCTAGAGATGCTGAGGTACAGCAGTATTAAACTGTGAGCACTCTGCTTAAAGACCGGAGGGAGAATGGATGGAGTCTTTTTCCATGTGAAGTGATGATGATAAATTATGTGATGCTAGTAGCTTTCACTGCTTAAAGTGTGTGTGTGTCTGTGTGCGTCTGTGTGCGTCTGTGTTTGTGTGTTTTTTTTCTCTCCTTTTGTGTCATGCCTGTGTGCCTGTGCGCCTGCGTGCATGTGTGCATGTGTGTTGTATATTTTCATTGACCACACTATCACGTACGTATGCTCTTGTCGGTGAGTGTTCTACCCTTTAAAATGTAATGAATTGAAGCCGAGAAGTCTCATCGATTATTGTGTGTTAGATGCACTGAGAGCATTACCAGTAGATTAAGCAGTGCACGCCGCAGTGTGCGTGCGCGATAAGTCCACACCGAGTGTGCTGCTAAGGCAGAGGTGTGTGTGCACACACCTGTACGCGTAAACTTACAAACAGAAGGCAAACACACATGTTCACACACGCACATGTGCACACAAAGAAAAGAGACACACACTGCCGTATTTGCTAGGGAAGCAATAGTAATGGAAATAAGCACTGCATTCACTCACATAGTGTAAATGCTGAGTAAAAGCTCGTTACACGCACATTAAATGCAATTAACACACACAATCCCTACACATGGTTGACACATACGGTAGAAATAGCACAGGCACAAGTCCAACGCGCACACTGTAGGGGTCGAGTATGCACCATATATACAAACTTATCGGAGGCACACACATACAAGCATGCCACAAGATACACCACACACACACCAGGCAACAATACTCCACATACGAAACCAATAAAAACCTGCTAACCGTGTCTACGGAAGCTTGCGTTGATATTCAGCCATATCGTGTACGCAAACACTCATATTCGCACTCTATGTGGTATCTGCAGCTTCCATTTTTTATGAAGAAGTCAGTGTACGTACACTCGCAGACTATACCACAAGGCTGAAAAGGAAATTACACAAGACTATGAATGATGATACTCTCAGAGTCTTGGCAGTATAGGCCTGTTAACAAGCACACTAGACTAGGAGTAAGGAGTAAGCTTGTCTTTACCTTATAAAGATTTCTCCGCCAGCTGCTTGCTGCAGCTCTACATATCTTTATACAAGGTGATGCACACACACACTAGTACGCACGTAATCCATAATAATGCTCTAATATAAAGCGACCGACACACACACATTGCATTCACTAATGAAACCCTGACACAAACGCACATACACACACAGATTGGTGTATATTACCAGTCTGGTACCCTGATTCAAAAGCACACGCACACGCTTTTGTGTCTATTCCACACTGGTACCCTGATGCAAACCCACACACACGCAGATTCAGCAAAGATGTGCAATCACAGCATCATCAAATGAAGAGGCAACTAAAGCTCTTTCTGATGGTTTGGATTATTTGACCTCCTTCATGGCATTTCTATTAAGGTAGCTGAAGAGTATATAGTCGAGTAGTTAAATTCACTGTGTATGCGTGTGTTTATCTGCTTCTATTTGTCTTTGTGTTTCTGTTCATGTGTGTGCTTTTATCTTTCTGTGTTTCTATGTTTCTGTATGCGTTTCTATGTTCTGTGCGTCTTTCTATGTGTTTCTGTGTGTGTATATCTGTTTCTGTGGGTATATGTCTTTGTATGTATATCTGTTTCTGTCTGTGTATATCTGCGTGCGTTCCTGTGTGCGTGTGCGCAGCCATTGCTTTTAAGCTGTGATTTTTTGAGGAGCAGAATGTGTGTGCATACAGAAAACGATGATGCTGCCTAAGACTTGCTGATACAGTGTGTTACGCCTTCTTCACCTGCTCTGCTTAGTGGAGTCTTCATACTCCCTTTTAAAGAGAAACAGATTCTGAAAGTGAAGCTAAATTATGTCGGTAGTCCTAGTTGCTACTTCTTTTGAAGACACAGGGAACCCACAAACACACACATACGTAGATACACACACACACACTAGAAAAAAATACAAAGATAAGAAAAAATAAACGCACACATCACAAGAAAAACACACAGGAAGCACACACACAAATACAGAGGTAGACACAACCATATATAAGCACGCATACCAATT
The DNA here is from genome assembly GCA_015657535.1 of Nephromyces sp. MM_2019. Classification (NCBI taxonomy): domain Eukaryota; phylum Apicomplexa; class Aconoidasida; order Nephromycida; genus Nephromyces; species Nephromyces sp. MM_2019. Next base: position 12,556 of record JADHZB010001654.1, read on the forward strand.
TACACTCATATACCGGTATACAAACACACACACCACATACACACAAGAGACCACACGCATACACATACACGCACGCCTTAACACCTGCACACACAGACACAACTCACACTTTTGCGATCCCATGCTGAGCGTTGCTGCCCATGTTGCACCATAGAGAATTGAAGGCTTCCCGATACACACTGCGTTTATAACGTACTCCTAAGCACTACTGAATGGGTAGCCATACTTTGCATTCTCTGTGTGTGTGTGCAGACTTTATCGAGGAAACTGCTCTGCTAAGCCTTCGGTATTCGATAACTTTACTAAGAAGTTTAAGTGTGTGTACACCCAGGGATTCTTGGTGAGAGGAGCCTGTAATGACTCTGGAATAGCATCGCCTTGTTAAGCAAGCATTAACACACTAATGTTTACTGGGCATTAACATACATTCATGAATTATTTTCTCGCTATACACAAACATGTAGATTTTTCTAGGTATACATAGCACGAACACACTCATGAAGGATTTTCTAGCTACACACAGCGCACACGCACAACCTACCTGGAATTAGGTTGATTATCTCACGAATTCCATGCAGATTCTTCCCCTTAAAAATGCAATGTGTGTGTGTGGGACTCGCTCTGAGCAGTGATGTATATACCAAGACGAAGATTCTGCTCCCTGAAACCTATTCGTGTGTGTTGACGGCATCCTGCCTAGCGATAATCTCATGAGATATGTGTGCATGCCCTAGCTTTGCACACACTAGCTGTTTCAAGACGATGAGATAGGATAGTTTATCCAACTTAATAAGGTATGAAAAATCGAATGGGAGGTGAAAATGGTAGAATTTGTGTGTGTATGTGTGTGCAGACTCGAGAGCTGTGGTGTCAGATAGGAGGCGTGGGGTGGGATGTTTAACATGGTAGAATTTGTATGTGTATGTGTGTGCAGACTCGAGAGCTGTGGTGTCAGATAGGAGGCATGGGGTGGGGTATTTAAAATGATGGAATTTGTGTGTGAGCAGACCAGAGGGATTTTTTTTGAAGCTAGTACCCCTGGGGTAGTCTATGGAAACGGTAAAACCCATGTGTGTGCGTGGGTTTTACCTTTCAAAGAGCTCTTTACTATTCTTTCTGCTGCCTAACCTTCGGAGCCCTCGTAGTAGAGGCTTTTGCCTTATCCTACATTTCAGGCTCCCCTTAATGCGTGACTAACGGCATGGGTATGTACACTGCCATTTTCCCTTATGAGAGTTGAGCGCTTAGTTTTGCTAGACGTTGAACTATTAGTTGCCTATCTCTCTCTCTTTTTTTGTGTGCGCGTCGTGAAATCATATACTCTGAGGGATTTACTGCATACATTGGTAGAGCAGCTCCTGATATGTAAGTGAAATATTTATTGGAGCTTCATACTATTAACCTGTGGGATACTGCGATTCCAACAACACGCACATGGCGTCTTTTCTCTTAGAAGAAGAAGCAGAATAGGTGAAGAAGAAGAAACATTGGTAGTGTAGAACCCTCACTGTACGTACACTCAAAGTGGCGGGTTTATTTGGTGTTTCTTATAGATAAATTTTTCTTTTTGTTATTTCAAATTCCTCACATTAGTTGGTGACCCCCCTTTCACCCCTTTGTGATGGAAATTCCCCCCTCAAGCACTTCCTCCAGTACCCCCTCAAACAATCATCGAGCACTCGCTCAATCACCTATAAAGTACCCCCTCAAGCAATCCCTCAAGCACCCCCTCAATACCCCCCCCTCAATCCCCTCAACCCCCCCATCAACCCCCTCTGTATTCAGACATTCTGCAGATCTTTCATCCTCCTCCAGGATGGCTGGGAATCCACAAAAACCCCCGTCAAAATCCTCCGCTGTCTTCTTTCCAGTGCCGAGATCTGCTTTCGGGGTGATTATTGATAAGATTCTCGCTACAGTGAACAAGTTCGATTCTGATGAAAGCATTTTGATTCCTTCACTTTCATCAAACCCCAGCGAACACACGCAAGCGTATAAGAGAAATAGAGAGGAAGCCTTCGCTTCTGTGCAACCTCTTCACCCAGATCTTAAATTCGATATTTCACTAGGTACCCCCCCTCCGTCGAAGCTTTCTAGGGTGAATCCTTTAATTAATGCTAAGCAGGTTTGTGTGTGTGAGTGTGTGCGTGTGTGTGCTGGTGCGTATGTGTGTTGGTTTGTATTGGTAAGTGTGTGTATGTACCTGTGTGCGCGGGTGTATGTGTGTGTTGGTGTTTGTGAGTGTGTGCGTGTGTGTTGGTGTTTGTGAGTGTGTGCGTGTGTGTTGGCTTATATACTTGCCTTTTTGTTTGATTTTTTCTTACCACACTTCGTATACCATCGGGTTCATTCCTCCGTTTTATGTGCTCGTTGGTGTTTTAGTGCTTTGTGTGTGTGTCTACGTTCCCCTTGTAGTTGTGTGTGTTTTTTAAAAGACTCCAATGT
>JADHZB010001656.1:6128-23761 GCA_015657535.1 Nephromyces sp. MM_2019
AGTGGGTGAGGGGATCAGAGCTGCGGAGTTGGTTACGGGGGAGGGTTGGGCTGGGAGGTGAGTGACGGAAGTTGGGGAGTAGTGGGTCAGTTTAGTTCGGTGCAGATGGGGATGGGGAGGGGTTTTCGGAAGATAGCACGAGTGGGTGGTTGTTGGCAGATGGGGGTTAATGTGCGTGTGTGTGTGTTGGTGCATGCGTGTTTTTGTAAGCGTATTGGTGTGCGCCTGCTTGTGCATGTGTGAGTGCGTATGTAGACTGATTTATCTAGCTAAACATTGAGAGAGTCAGGGAAATGAACCAGAAAATGCAGGAATTACCGACACTTTTTGTATCAAAAAAACTCTCTACTCAGATATGACCCCCTGTTCATCTCATCAAAAAAAACTCTGAAATTACCTGGAAATTCAAGTAAATATTAATTACAAAGACCTTCTGAAGCTATGATCCTTATACTACAGGAGGGTTGGAAAGTCAAGCAAAACTAGAGGTTAACGAATAACCAATTTTCTGAGAAGAGAAGCAAGCTATAGAAAGAATTGCGGGGTGAATAGCAGAGAAAAGATTACCATAAAAGCATTGAGAAATCAACGAGCTTTAAAAATTGGAACAAAGGAAACTAAACTCGAAACTTATACCAGGCGCCACTTAATGATGCAGAAAGAGGGTGATATAGGGGTGGTGTTAGAAAAGAAATCAATTAAGCAGAAGCATCTACTCAAAAGAGTAAAAAAAGTAGCTCGAAGGGCAAAATATCAACTTTTGCAATTTGAAAGATGAAATATCAATTAATAAATTCTAATTACCAAAATTACAAATTTTTACCGCTGAAATTTCAATGTTTAACAACTAAAATTTCATTCATTCTAAAGCTACGAAGTCAGATCATCGCGTCACTTTCTCGTTTTAAGATGAAATAAGCTTAGCTAAGCCGTTTGTATTTCATCTATAGGAAGGCTTAAGAGAGACTCTATTATGATGGAAATATAAACTAGTTGAGTCAAACACCTCGGTTCTTGGAAGCAGTAAAAATAAAAGCACAGGAATAAATCCTAACGAATCAACGCCGCAACATCATATTTAGAAAGTATCTTCACTGCGCTTGGAATAGAATACTACGAAGGGCTGCATAATACTGCCCAAATATGAGGCTCTATCGTAGCTTTAAAATCATGCTAGAGAGTTACGAATACATACCATATCCTAAGCTTCCTGAAAGAGTGACGTGCGCGCTGTGTGCAAAATAAATTTCTATACTTGACTAAAACTCCTCAGCTAGATGCAGGAAAAGCGAAGAAGAGGAAGTCTTCAAAAATATGGTCGTATTTGCAAAGAATAGGCAGAAAAAGTTCTCCCCCCAGAAAATAACTCTACAATCCACAATATTCTATATCCTTCGTAATATAAAAGAGATGAACAAGAGGAGATTTCCGGCACAAACAATCTACACACCGGCGTCACTAATCCTCACTAATAAAAGAGAGGAAACAAAAGGACACTTTCTCATACAAACGATCTCCACACTAATCCTGAACAATATACGAGAGGAAACAAAAGGAGATTGCCGGTATAAAAAATCTCCACACTAACCTCAGTAATGTAAGAGAGAAAACAAAAGGAAATTTACGATACAAAAAAACCTCCACACTGGCATCACTCCATGGTATGGTATAAGAAAAAGCAGCGCGGTTCCCTTTAAATAAAGTGATCCATACACTAAAAAAATACAACTATACATCTAACCCCGAAAATTTTATATTTCAAGCACTATAGAATGTAGCACGAAACATATTTATCCTCGCAGACGGCGCTGATACAACGTTTTAACCCAGCGTAGCGCCCCGAAAGATCATAACAAAGACATGTGTCACTACGAGTTGTGTAAAAAAAAATGCAAAGAGCGCATGTGGAAGTCACATTGTATACATTTGCAAGGAGATTTTAAGAGAAAAAACGAGGAGCATCCATTTTTTGGTAGGAAAAAAATCGGGATGATGCCGCGGCTAGGATACTGTAAAAACTAGAATGCTACGGGAACAAAAGTCATCAAAAACATGATGTTGCGCCTAGTCTTTCTCTGGAACATCATGGCCGTATTACCAGGGTGAAACAAGTTGAAACTTGTTGCAATGGACTCGGCTGAGAATCATTTCAAAGGTCACTCAGCGAAAAATTACGCGCGAGCTTTATGAGAATTTCTGAGATTTGTTAACAGTACACAAAGTGTCCAAACAGTGGATTTTTGGTGAGGAACCTAGCTAAAATCACAGTAGTATTTCTGGTACCAAGCTAAAACAACTGTTTTCATCATTCCACCACATTAGTTTGTAGTGCTCTTCTTGCAAACTCAAACTGGTGATTAAAAACCGCCTTCGGCAAAGCCATTAACCCAAAAACAAGCCTTGTCCCTGCGGGGTATCGCACCAACTACTTAATCATACTATATCTTTTTCAAGCTAAAAGCTTATTATATACTTTAAGAATCTTCAACTTCCTGAAACATACATTATCTTCATTGTGGCAAATTTTCATGTAATAAATTGTTCGCTTCATAAAGGCGGTTCAATGCCCTTGCCTAGCAGCTAAAGTTGTTTATCCTTGCCTGCGTTATCTATTTCTACTAACGCAACACCTTATCTTTTACTAGCAGAAACATCAGAAAGTAAAAAATATTCTAATATTTCAAAAAAAAGTGAAACTATAGTTGTTTCTTCGTGCAGACAAAGCTTTTAAGACAAAGGCTTTTACCATTTCCACGCAAATAACTGTACAAGCAGGTGTACATAGAACTCGTCAGACAAGGGGAACCACAGTTAAGTTTATGGGGTTTATCAACAAGTCATCGGTACAAGCTATGCAAGCACTGTTTCCACACAAAGCAATCAAGTCCTCTGTCAGCATTACTTTTTAGCAACTTTGACAATGGAAACACGTAAACGTTTATCAAGAGGTTTTTCGCCCTAGCAATCTCCATGTGCATCGCGTAAAGCTGCGAAATTGCCGCTATTTTAGTTCGAGGGTCGCCAACCCATAAACTCCATATGAGAAATCACGCTGCTACACGCGCCGTAAAGCGCAGGCCTCGAGGAAAAGATGCCACTACACCCACCCCTACTACCTGCTGCATCATGCGTAGCCGTGACCTTGGCGAGGTTAATTGCTTTGGGTTCGTCTATGTAGGGGCGCAAGGGGGTTGCATGTAGGCCTTGACAATGCAGGAAAAACGAGTTTTTTTTCGGGCGTAAAAACACTAGCAGGTGTGTGTGTGAAATGCTTTCAACATCTACTCGCGTAATAAGGCTAGAACGCAGTGTGTGTGTACGTCAAATGTTTTCCTTCTACGTTAAAATGGTGAATACTGTGTTCATACAGATGAAAGTATAGGTGTGCATGTGTCTAGTACCTTCCCCTTCTTACTTAAAATAGCTAATAAATTGTTCGTACAGATGAAAGAACATTTTCGTGACCACCAGGTCACATAGGATTTTGACATATGCTGCCTTCAAGAGCGGGAAAAATCCGGGATTGGAAAAAGCTGATCACTGGGTAATTTCGTGCAAGAACTTTTTCATTGTGTGTACGTGGTAGAGGGCGTCATTCAATTGGTTCGTAAAATTCCGCAAGGGCTCTCAGTGCGGTATAAAAGCAATCGAACATTTAGTTTCTTTCTATTGTGAGAGGCAGACATGCGATAAGTCATCCTTTGCATGTCGTATATTGAGCATAATAAGCATCATTTGAAACAAGTTATTCTTAGTCCTTTCCACCTTTACTTGCACTATCAAAATCTAATTATGAAGCGCTAAAAGGTTGAATATGCCCACCAAGCAAACTTCTAGAGGTTTGTCTAACTTTCAGGCAGAGCAAATAGTAACTAAAAAAATGCTCCACCTGCTTTTTCAAATTTTCACAATGTTTCTATCGCGTAAGCATAACGTGGACGATAGATACCATGCGCGGATATCGGAATATGCATATATCAAACTGATAGCACGATGCATCGAAATGTAATTTTAGTATCAAAATACGTGCGTAACTGCATCTTTTTTTTATCTAAATAGAAAACATTGCAGTGGGAGTTACGCTATTGACCGGTAGTTCTGGCACGTTAACTCTAATTTCAGCTACTTCTGTGTAACTGCCGAGGTAACCGCCATTCTGTGGCTTCATTATGTGTTGTGATGAATCAAATAGGAGCTTAAACTTTTTTTTTCAGAACCTTCACACGAGCGGATATAAGTTCTGCTAAGCCGGTAATTTTTTTCAAGAATCTGCGTTTTTTCTGCTACTGCTTGATAAGGATAATTCTTTGTTTATAAAAAAATGCTTTGTTTACGAGGGGTGAGGTAATATTTGTTCCTAATTGTGCAAAACAAATGAAAGTACATGGGTTGAATATTTAGCCAACTTTTATTTATAATCGTTACGTGAAGCACTTGATTGATATTGCCAAGATTGTGTTTAATAGAAACAGTACATAAAATGCAGATATTAGTCAAAGTACTTTGACGAAATTTTCTTTCTTTTTCCACAATTCATGAGCTAATGCTATTGAAATTTAATCGAATTCTTATTGCAGTATCTTACAATAACGTGGGATATAGGTAAAATTTGTTTTAGAATTCACCCAAGATAAGATTTCTTTATAGCATTCTTCAGTGCAAGAATTTGTAAAATAAATAATCTTTGTCTCTGAATTTTCTAAGAATTTCTTTTTTTCCAATAGTATAGGAAAAAGTTATAGCTGCTCATAAGACTCGCTAGCTCATGTAAGATACACTGATATATCATCAACCACTTTTAACAATTTTTTCAAGGCAAAAACAAGATATCCGGAAGGATTATCTTACGATCTCGTGAAGTCACTTCCAAGAGATATTCTATATTATACGATTGTATTAACTTGAAAATAATAGCAGCACCATGGGAACTACAACTATTTTGGTACAACCTGTTAATTTTGTATTATGCAAAGCATACTCCAACTTAGTGGATGTTTTACCTCGGGTCACATACTGTCATACCAATATGTCTTCGTGGTAAAACTTATTTTACGGCTTAGCAAATGTAATATTCACGTCTGCCACCATAATATGGAATAATTCCAGCTAGACAAGTCATTTCTCCCAACGCATTACGCATCCCTTCAATACAAAATCCTTAGCTTTTCAGGCTTGGTAATGCTCAAATCTGAATGCTTCATCGCCATTTCCAACTTAAACTATACGTTTATAGTCTCCTTAATGAGGCATAGTCCAGCTGTAGAAAACTTTTAGATTTGAACCTATCAATGCGCAACATTTAAGCGTTGAATCAGCCTTCCAATGCTATAGAAACTTCCGTCTTGGTCGTACAGCGGTCAGTATTGCTAAGAAGAGAAAACTTATGATCCATATAGTAGAAATGCAAAATTGTGAAGGTCTGCAAATATTTAGTCCTCCAAGTCTTGACTTGATTTTGTAAATGGTTTCTCTCCGGGATATCAGAGAATACGTTGGGTCGTAACAGCTTGGGGAATACGTTCTGCCCTCAGTATTTTTTTACGTTTGATGTTGTTGCACATGATTGTATAGTGTGCTATACTGCAATATCATTATGCCTGGATGCAAGAAGTGAATGGTATGGCAGAACCAAAAAAGATTGTGCTTTACCACTTAGCACCATCATGCAGCAGCGATATTATACTTTCATGAACGGTTTCTTGTTATGCGCACCAATTACAATTTTATGGAGTAAACAATGTTGGCCGACGCGAAGACACACTTCATCCAAAAAATATTCCGCACAAGCTTGTCAACTTCATCTGAAATTATAGGCTTGCAAAAAATAGCTAATTTTTCCATACCTACTCACTCACGCATGATAACGCCTTATGCATATCAACCAAATAATGTATGCGCAATACACCATTCCCTATAAGACACGCATGTGCATGAATCTTTTCTAAGTATTAAACTGTATCTATAACTTGTCGTGTGTCGTGTAGTAGCTTATCGTTAGCAAAAGCCAGGATAAACTGACAGGGTGGTATCGGCGAGAAAAATGCGCAGAAATTCGGTGATCGATATTGGAAAAGGTCTAATCAAGTCTTTACAATATGCTTTGGTTAGTAGTTTCACGCGAATAAACGCTTCAATATAGTAGTAAAGATCACGAAGTGACAAAAAAAATTATACATGAATCAACAATAATTGAAAGTGCTATTCTTCTATCATAAATAAGGATCCACAAAGTCCTGTGATACAACGACCTGATGATTGGTAGTCTTTGATATGGCTATGCAACACGATAAATTTTTCCCGCCAATTAAATCTTTCCGCACCAAAAACAAGCCTGCCTACACTTAGCCAGTTCATTAAAAGCGCAAGTTCTAAAATTCGGACGGCAGAGTTAATTCAATATGCAGTAACGCATTTGCTAATGCTTATTTTAACATATTGCGTCACATTACACATCTTAAGGTACATCTCATTTTAGCTGAACTTAGATACGTGAAAAGGTTTGAAAACAGTGGCAAATAGTAATCCTTGCTTAAAAAATAACCCCAAGGATTCCTATAGGGAGGATAGAGTCACTAAAGGCACTTCAGAACTCCATCAAGCAGACTAATACAAATTCATGATGATCCCACCTTTTAGACATCCTTCACAAGGGTAACTTTCCTAAAAGTATTATTAATACACGAGTTCACACAGATTAAAGGAATACCAATCTCATTTTAGCAACATTTAATTTTAGATTTTATGGGGCATATCTCCTAGGATTGAGAAAATTGTTTATAACCTCCATCTTTTTATGAACACGCTAGGCTTTCCCCACCTAGTTTATCGAACTTCTGATTCTCCCTATTTGCACAATCGCCAGATCAGATGAAACAACAAATTAGTTCAGCCATAATAAGAGTTTCAGCGAAAAAGCTACAAGAAGAAATTATGTAATTTTCGTGTTCATACTACCAATTATGATGCGTTGCTTCTACAGGTAAAAAATATAATATCTACCTACAGGATTAGCCCTATTTGTACGGCAGGGAGAGAGCGTGTACAATTCTAGTATTAAGATGAAGTAGCATATAGGATAATTTCTTCTTTAAAACCCTACACAATTCAAAACTCATAATTTTATTCACCCGATTGTATTGGCTTGACGCGCATTAGAGAAAACATCTTTGACTAAGCCCTCTCTTTTATTTTACTCCTAGTCACTTTTTTTGATTCTAATAAAACTAGGTCTTGATAATTTTTCAGATACTTTCATCCCTAGCAGACACGGTACAAAATTCCTAAGTGGATTCGTAGTTGTCCCTTCCGTAGACATGTTTTGAAATGCCAAAGAAAATAAGTACTTTCGCTGCTTCCAGGTTTCATTATCGCACAATCATACTGCTTTGACCCAAAAAATCTCTCATTTGGGTTAACTCTCGCTCGGTATTGTCTTGCCCTGGTACTCTACCAGCTCTTGTAAGATTTATCCCCAACCCAACGCAAAGCACCACATTACCAATATGCCATGAAGGTTCACCCAGCTGTCGAAGGAACACTCACGATATTTTCTCGGCTAAAGGGAAGGCGCCTGCAAACGAACTTCGCAGCTCGCCGCGTGGTACAGATTGAAACAGGGCCTTACATGCCTGATTAATTTTACTTGTGCGCGAAAACGGCTCTTGTCTACATCTTAATATAATTATCGCATCAGACGGTGAGGGTGCGCCCCGTCTGGAGCTTCCGCGAGCGTTACATAGAAGCCACACCGCAAGGGAGCGGACTAAAACGGTTAGCAGACAATGCGGTATTCGCACATACACACACAAGGAGATTGGCTGATTGTGTGCCGCTCCCCGCTACATGCATAGAGTAGCAGCGCATCGGCATGTGGTCCTGTGTCGTAAAAACTACCAGCATCGTGTCTGCACAGTGCCATGAGTACAGACAGCACCAACATTTTTTCACCAACATCTTCGTTTGCAGCCCCTCAGTAGGATGTTTCCCTCTGTGCACACACACAGGAGCGTCAGCAAGACCTAAGGCGTTCCTCCTTCACGTTCGCGGTGCCGGCACAGAAAAAAGGGCGCAGTCCCCCCCGTCCCCCCGCTCCGTCTACGTTTCTTCCTCCCCCAAAGTAAACTAAGCAGCACCACACATTTGGAGAGCGTACTTCCCCGGGGATTCCGCCCTACGTGTACCGACCGAAGCTAATTTACAGGCGTCGTTCTCGTTGCCTCCTCCACTGGCTGTTAATGACACAGTGCCTAGGTACCGAACAAGGAGGAAATTATGGTACATAATGTGTATATATGCTTGGCGTGCAGCCTGGTGGTGGACCTGTTAAACGTGTGAGCAGCTCCCCTCTTTGTGTCACCTGCTTCCCCGTCATCCGCTTCCCCTCTGCGCGTGATATTTTTTCTTGGGCCACTTTTTCAACCCCTTCTCTTTGCAAGCAAAGAGAGGCACGGCAACGCTGGACTTACCTGTCTCCCAAACTACTGTAGAGCACTTGAAAATTGAGGCTCTCCTGTACAAGATTTTGCGTAAGGTCGTGCTGACGGGATATGGGTTAGGAGTTTGGTATTTCGGGAGAGAGGGTATTGACATGTTGCGAAGCCTTGAAAGTTTGTTTTGTTTTTGTTTTCTTCGTCAGCTGAAGCATTATGGCGGAAGAAAAGTATGCGTTTATGAGAGAAAACCTGTGCGTTCATCATAGAAGCAGTAGGTTTATATGTAGCATTTATTGGGTTGCAAACGGTTTGACATCAGGTATTGTGCGTAAATTTGATTGCATTGTTGAACTTTAAGAAGCAAGTCTCTTTGAAGGGAATAAGGTTCTTTGTGGCGTTCGACGAAATTCTGTCGGAAAAGCTTTGCATATGATCACATATTACTCAGTTGAGTATCTACCGAATTTGGGAACTTTTCAAAATTTATAAGCGCTATTAGGTTTACCAGACAAGACTTTGTAATGAGGGAAGAAAGAGCGGTAAACAGCGAAGGTTTAGAATATATAATTTAGTACCGGTAAAGTTCTTACGGCATTCCATTATTTAAATTTATGGCCCACCTCCAGCCGTATGACGGCTTTGAAAGTATTGATATAGCAGTTTCGTTTTTTTCGATGAGTGCCTGTAGCTGCGGAGAAATGTGAGTGAATATGCGAGAGAGATCAAAGAGTGGTTCACACACATACGAGATGAAGTAATGATGCGCAAACAGGGAATATTTTGAGAATCTGTTGTGACTGCGTGAAATTCGGTGCTTTGGCGCTAAGATTTTTAGTTTATTTACTCTGGATTTAGATTCTCCTAGATATTCGCCCGTGGTAAAGTTTACCTGATAATGTTTTGAGCTGAGAAATTTTGTAAAACTTGAGTTTCGGGCGAAAGTGCCAAAGCGATAACATGAATGCTTCTTATGGGGGGTGTGACTACTATAGCTGCACTGGGTGTATTTCTTTGCAATTCCTCTCTTGAATAGTAGATTAATTTTTGTGATAATTTTTTACTTGGGTAAGCTGGTCATGCGACATTGAATCATTCTGAAGGTTTCTCAATGATTTCAAGGTTATGGCGTAGCCAGATTTATTAATTTTTTTCTACTGTTTTTTAATAAGAATGTGAGTGAAAGTAAAGCTTTACATGTTTGCTCCTAAATTGCAGTAATTTACTATAGTTTGTTGGAAGGGGAGTTTTTTTTTGGAGTGTGAGAATTGTTATAGTCACCGAACAGTACAAAGAGGACCGCAAAGATTTACGGTGAATCTCAATGCGGTTCTCTTCATTAATTGGTTTTTTCAACTGGCGTAGCGGGATTAGCATCTTTTCTCTGATTCAATAAAGCCAAATGGAGCTACACTCGCTCGGGGTGGTTACGCTTCTTTAAAGATGTGGAAATATGCCGTAGTGTATTATGGCATCATAGTCTACACCTGCATCATTGTAATTTCGTGTGGAATTTCATTTTTTTAAAGGAAGCTTTCAAAACAAGATTATTCATCACAAGCGATGTGCATGTCTTCATTTGCTAAAAAATCTGCAGATTTTTCGGTGCATAACTCTTCGGCAGAATAGATTTTATTTTTGTCTAAGAAATGAACGTATGTGAGTTTGATTTTTTTTTTGCTCTTGTAGTAGGCATAATAAGGCTGTAGTTACCCAACCCTACTATTGGTAATCATGTTATGCATACTCGATCCCCTCATGCCCATTTTATGATGAAACTTGATTCTCTTTGCTGAGAAGGTTATGAAAAATTATTTCCCGCTAACCAGTGCTTTGGTTGTGTGCTGCTGCTGCTAAACATTAGCTTTCTCGTCAGCTAGTCCGCCTTGAGAGGATAGAATGGCTGATATTCTATTTGGCTTCAGCACACACAATGTTATTGTTTCCCGCGGAGATTCCTCCCAACACGAAATTATTTTTTTCGTTGATTTTGTAGATTTCTGCCAAGGTATATTACTGACTTGCATATGAAAGAGAGGAGTAAAAGCACTTGCCAATCACTCTGAATAATTTTGACAGTTTTCAAATTTTCTAAATTTTTTACACGAAAATTTCTCTATTCCTCGTGTTTGTGTGTGCAGGTATATGGTGGCCCGTCAAACAGTGCTGTACAGTTTCAATTAGTGAGTCCGTTCCTTATTATGTCTTCATCGGCATATCCTAAGCTTGTAGTACCTCTTTATCTTTCGCTGGAGCCGCTTAGCTGGTTTTTTGATGTATTCCTGTTGTCTCGCCTATGCCTTCCCAGACAGATTCAAGCAAAAAATCGGGATGAGCCTATTTTTTCTTTCTTAAAGCCTTCCTTTAAAGACTTATAAGTTTCAAGCGATCTTTCTCCCTATAATTGTCAATACATCCGATCAAGGATCACTGGTCTATTGATCAAGAAAAATAACAAAAATACACATACAGAAGTGCTCATATTCCAAGAGACAAGGTTGAACCGCTCCATCTTTCTTCAATTTCAAAAATAAAAAAGTGCTTCCCAGTTGATGCTTTTCAAAAAATTTTAAATTTGAATTTTCAGCAAAATAAGGCAAAAATATCCCAAAGCTTGTGTGATTATTTTCCGTTTCAAATTTCCAGCAGTGTGTACCTCCCAGGAAATCCTACTCTTACCGCTTTTTTTCGCGTTGGGGTATCGTGCTTGGTGTGTTTGAAAAAATTGGCTTAATCCTCTGCCTCCACTAGTAGATCATCCATCTTGGAGATTTATCGCACTATTTATCGGCCTTTCACACGGAAAGCTTTAAGAAAAAATTCTGTTTTTCTCATTGCATCTGCCAATATATTCATCTCAATAAGTATATTCGTCTTCACTCAATCTTTAATTTTTAGAAAACTACCGCCTCCACCACCACTTTGCTCAATACATCAAGTCGCGGACTGCAGTTTGCCGCTTTTGTAACAGAAACTGCTGTTTGTCTGTCTTTTTGTCAAGAATTCTCACTGTACACCCCAAAAATTTTTTTTGTCTCCCTCTATATTCTCCTGCTCCTCTTCTTTTACTATCAAGTTTAACCACACATACCAGCTACGCATCATGTCGTCTGAAGCTACTCAAGAGGCCGCAGTTTCTGCCAGCGCAAATGCTACCCAGTCGCTAAATAGTACATACGTTGGTGGTGAAAATGCACAAGCAGCTGCTGCTACCAATTCGACAGGGGGAAGCGGGTCCAAAAGAGAAGTTCAAATTGGCCACAAAGACTTCCCTGAAGCCAAAACTTTGTTGATTTCTTGCAAAAGAACACGCCCTTTCTTGGAGAGGACAGCTCGAGAATTGTTGGCTGGAGGCACAAATTACATTGTACTATCTGCCTTGGGTGATGCTATACCTCTTTGTATTCTGCTTGAGGCTTCTCTGCAAGAGAAAAATGTGGCGAAAAGCATAAGAATTGAAACAAATAGCGATACTTCAAAGCCTTCACGTTATGCCACTCCCGGCCTTAGGATTGTCATGCAGAAAGACCCGAACTTTAAGGGTTCTAGAATTTCTCCAGGTTATGTGAGCTTCTGTGGCCCTACGGAAGAGCCAATCTGCTGGGATGCGAAAGGGGCTGAGTATTTATGCAGTATATATGCAGGTGGGGGAAGGAGTGGGTGGGTGGTTTGGGTTGAGGATTAGTAGCAGGGGGGGGGTTTGTATTTGTGTGTATGCTGGTTTGCTGGTGTGTGGATGTGTGCTGGTGTATGGGTGTGTTGATGTGTGGATATCTTGGTGATTTCATGGTCTTCAAGTAGTGCTGTGAAGCGTGTTTTCCAGTAACCTTTTGAACTAGTTTTAACAGTTATTTCTTCCCCCATTATAGGGAGATTATTACTGGTATGTATGAGATTTTTTATGAAGATGATTGTGAAAAATGAAAACTGAATTAGCTGTGAAATTTTGATGCATTTGAAAGCTATTGAGTAGTATTGTGGGTTTGAGCCCTTCATTGGGATACATTGCTGTTTTGGTGGAATTTTCTTCGGATAAAGCAATTTTAATGGAAACGGTGAAAAAGACTGTCATAATTACATCAACTAGATGTTATTAGAGGTCTAGGAAGAGTTGTTTATAAAGTGAACACATTCAGAGAATTACGTGCTATTGTGATCTGTTTCTATTAGATGATGTAATTGAAGTTGGGTTGAGCGAGTTTGATGTTTGCATCGTTTAGGTGTATCAAGTGAAAAATTAAGCAGAGATGATTGGGGATCTTAATATTTATTTTTCATCAATTTTTCCTGATTTTCCTGATTTTTCGTTGATTTTCCTGATTTCCATAATTTTTTCTCAGGTTCAAAAGATCTTGCAGTGCGTGATACTGCCACAGAGGGATCATTTTTTGATGTTCTGAACAAGGCTGAAATAAAAGTCGAAGAGTTTGCTGCGATTCACAAGGTTGGAAATAATTGCATCAATTTTGATTAGGATATCTTGGCAATTTTTCATATTTTGATTATGGTCTGCTTTTTTATAGAGGAGGGATCAGTGATTTATTCGGTTTTTCTCCTTGTTATTGACAATTTTTGTATGAAATGTGCAATTTTCATGGTATTTGAAGGGGCAACACGTCAAACGTTTACATTTTAGAAGATTTTTTGAGGTAATCTCGTGCATTTCTCCGACTTTGTTTTCTTTCATTCTCAAATTTTTTTAGTTGTTCCAGTATTAATGCTATTTCTTCCAAATTATAGAGCACACTACTCCCGCGTCGTAGAGAGAAGTGTACATACACACAAACACAGTCGAGATTTCGCAGAAAAAATGCCTTTACACTTTGAAGAACAGTGAGACTTTAGGATTAAGCTGTCAGTCATATATTTAACGTTGATTATCTCACACTTATCAAATTTTCATCTTGTAGCACTTTTTTGTGCATTTTTCCGAATTTGTATGTATCATTTTATTCTAATTTTTTTATTCAAGGGTTGATGCTATTTCATCCCACATTCCGTCAAAATTTATCGGAAATTGTCATCTTCTGAGATCACGTCACAATTTTTTTACGCACTTTACATTAAAGTTGCTCATAGTTTTATCGTGGCAATTACTGTGATTATCGACTATTTTTCGCGCTTTTTTCCAGGCATTGCTTGGCAATGCAATTACTGAAAATACTGGGAAGGCGGATAACGATGTCCGTGCAGTCCGTTTAGCCGATATTGAAGAGAAATTTCCGTAAGTTTTTTTGTTTTTTGCTTTACAATTTGCTTGTTCTCTGCTTCAAGGTGTTGTTATTGTATTTATTCAAAGTTATAGCTATCGTTTTGCTTGTCCATTTTCTCTTCATAGTTTTATCTTTTATTCGAATGAAGGTTCTTACCCTTTTTGCATGCTTTTATATGAAATTTGTGCCTGCAATTTTTTTTGAAGATATTTATCGATGTTCACGCTTTTTTCCCTTTTTCTCTAAAGATAACCAGTTGCATTTGAAGATAACAAAAGATAGAAGGATGTTTTGATTGCTTTTGTCATCTTCGAGTAAAAGGCTGAATGCAAAAACCATAATTTTCGTGTTTAAATTGAATCTTTTTTCATACATGCTATTAATTTAGTGACATTAAGCTGGGATTCTGCCGTCCTTGCAACTTCGAAAATCCTTCTGACCCGAGGTACTTAGCTGGGTCTGTCTTCCTAACGGTTTTTAAAGAAAAGCATCCTTTCAATAATGTAAGTCTGAAAATTTGCTGTGTGGAAGCAGTTTGAATTGCGTGTGTGTGATGAACTTTTGATGAAAAGTAGAATGCACTGATTTTTTTGAAGGGTGAGTTGCTTCGGTTAAAATCTCGGTTTTGGAATATAAAAAATCATTACTATGTATGTTTGTGTGTGCGTGCTTGTGTGTTAATTTGACGATGCTTGGACTGGGATCTTTTCCTTTGATTTGTTATGTGATATGAAGAAATTTTGAGATTTCTCTCAAAGTTTAAAAAACAAAAGTAGCTGTTAAGCATATGCTGAAAGTCAATGTGTAAGCCCCTGAGTACCTTTGATAGTTCAGAGTACGTTTTGCCAGCCTTTGCAAAATTTTCGGCTATGTCGAAGAAGTGAGCTATTTTTCGTATTTTAACTAAAGAAATCGCTAATTATTTCATGTAAATTAGTGATTCTGGGTGTTACGCATTCTGATGTCTGGGATTTTTTTTTTACTTTCGTCTTTGCTTTTATTTATGTACAATATTTTCTTTATAGTAAGCATGCCTAATGATTCTTGGTTGCAAGCTTCTTGTAGATTGTGTGCACTTTATTTAGTTTGCTAGTTGATTTTTCAAGTTTTTTGGATGTTTTTTTTATTTTTGATGAAATTTGTTGCTTTTTTATATTTTCATGTTATTAATGATTTTTTGATTTGGTTATGTTTTGCCTTAAATTTGGACTGCAAAGTATGCTGTTTGACTGCACTTCTATCGCTTTGGACGTACATTTCCTCCACTCGCAGTGCTGTATCGCTCCATTCCCTTTGTGACTACTGTTTTACAGTTTAACTGATGTTTTAACGTGAAAATCTCGTGATCTTTTCAGCGAGAATGCTTTGATTTTGACGTTTTATGGATGTTTTCTGCTTCTTCTAATGAGATTTTTTCTCAATTTTTTTCCTTCTTTCTCGTTCAGTCTTACAACATGGGGATGATATACCTTGTTTCTCCACAATATGATGCATACGCTAATTCAAGCGAGTTTTTGAGAGCAGGTATTTATGATGTGTGTGATTTTCATTTTGTTTGCGTGTATGTGAAGGCTGTGTCTCATGCGTGTGAACGGTGCTCGCTTTGTGGTTATATGAGGACATTCAGGTGTATATATGTGTGTGTGAGTCGAGCTCACTTTCGGATTTCATGTACTGTAATATCTCCATATTCTGCTTTTGTTTTTGCGAAATTTCGCGTTTTTCTTGAGGAATATGACGTGTGTGTGTGCAATTTGTCTGAGGTGTGCAACACTTGGTTTTCCAGTCTGTTTCGTATTTGCAAATCTTTTCCACGGAGAAACTGACATACTCTGGAATTGTACGTACATTTCTTACCATATATGTAAAACGCATGCTTCTTATTACAGTGAATGTGGATTTATTGATTTATTCTTTTCACGTTTTGAGAATTTATGGGGAATTTGATGAGTTGAAGCTGCCCACCAGTGTTTCCTTCCTGATCACTTAGCCTTCAAGTGATTGAATGATTCTGCTGAAGTTTTGTGTGTGAATCAAGACCCTGTGTGTCTTGAATCACTTTTTGTCGTGGTTTCTCTCTGAAACATTTGGACATTCTTCAATTTTTCCAGTTTCTTTTGTTTACTATGTATGTATGTGTGTGTGTGTGTTTATAATTTTCCCTTTTTCCTCTCTATTTTCAGTATCTGCCAGTGCTGAGAACGTTATGAC
Organism: Nephromyces sp. MM_2019; assembly: GCA_015657535.1. NCBI lineage: Eukaryota > Apicomplexa > Aconoidasida > Nephromycida > Nephromyces > Nephromyces sp. MM_2019. Next base: position 21,982 of record JADHZB010001656.1, read on the forward strand.
TACTCTCTGTGATCATAACGGTTTTGCTCGGAGAGAACTGAACAAGGTTGAGCGTTCGAATCCTAAGGTCTCAAAGTATGAGCGAATAACATCATGTAGAGTAGATTTGTTCTCTGATGATTTGCCTAACAATTTGGATATCTCGAGGCACGATGTCGCCAAGTATATACTGGAGGTTAGTGTGTTGCAGTAGATAAATGTGGTTACACGCTGGCAAATTTGCGGTAAAGAAGAACTTCACATACTCATAGGCACAGTATAGCTTCCATCCCACACACCCAGGAATCCGAAGTTCTGTCTATTTCACAAATATAAGCACCGGCTCTATACATTCATTTAAAAACATCCAATTGTGTGATTTTTCTTCTTCCTTATAAGAGAAATTATATTTCCTGGCTTTTTGAGATGATTTTTGTGTGTTTACGCCGATAAAGAAGCTATAGCATCTACAAGCATATGAGTGAGTGTGTGCAGCTTTTTGTGGTTGTGATGTGCTATTCTTAAGGTGCTTTAGTAGTGTGTTAATCCTGGAGAGAGTGATGTATAGAGTAATAATCTGTATAGTTGAATAGTTTAGATTGAAAATTTTCAATTTTGTTTCTGCTTTTGATTGTTAGGGTTTAGCAAGGGGATATCGTCATGGCCCAGCTCCACGTATCAATTTCACGAGTCGAGATTCTTTGTTTGAGCAGGTGGGTGTGTGTGTGTGCGTGCTGAGTGTGTGATGAGTGTTTGCGTGTGTGTGATGAGTGTCTGCTGAGTTTTTGCGTGTACGTGATGAGTCTCGCTGTGTATACTGACACTCCTCTATTGACGTGCCTCTGTAATCATCTGTTCTGATAATAAATCATACGTTTTAGTGATTTCTCTTTCAAATATTCTGGACTTTTCGTCCTTTTAACATCATCTTACATTTCTTCAAAGCATTTTTTAGTATTTGAGACTTGTAAGGATTTTCATAGTAGAAACTGACTTCTGCTCTGTCGCTTTTTTTACACTTTTTAAACCAAGTTGATGTTTTCTGTAATTTTTAAAAGCATTTTTCAGCCATCTTCGTATATAGGCTCTCTTCAGTAAAATTATGCTGGAAGATATTTTGATGAAGTGAAACTGCAGCGATTAGTGTGTAGCAAATGGGCAAGTCACCACCATATGATCATTCTCATTTTTTGTTTTTAGAGGCATACGCACACAAAGCCATCCACATACAATCGCATACACCAAAAGATACGCCTATAAGTAAACGCATACACACACGCTCACAAAGAGAGACATTCAAAAGGACACCCAGACGCGCGTACATCCCCAAACAATACCCTGAATATTGCCTGCCCCTTCATTCTGTGTGTGTCCTAGGTTTGGGAGGAAGCCATAGGCAGGGAACACGTTACTACGATACCAAAGAAGCAACAGAGCAGTGCGCGCTCCTAAAGGGAAAACTTAGTTCTCAAATTTATTGTATATTTATGTGTGTGTGATCTTTCCTCTCATAATATATTAGAAAAAACCTTCCTTTCTCCTTATTTGAATTCCACTACGATTGTGATTACTCTTGGAAACTCAAATGTCTTCCTGATTTGTTAGATGTGTGTTTTACATGTGTGTGCGCGTACATTTGTGTTCTGTGTGTGCGTAAATTAGTGCTTTTTGTTTGCGTAAATTTGAGTTCACTGCGTGTTCATGCATTTGCCTTCACAGCATTCTAAAAATTGCGTGTGTGTAGTGCCTGTCTTCAATTTTTCGCAATTTTCCCGTCTTTTCTCCCCATACTGCACTCGCA